>CAIGRP010069803.1:0-13783 GCA_903798385.1 Fraxinus cuspidata
TATGAAATGATGTAAAATTAGGCTAGTTAGTATATTTTACAAGTTAGTATGGTATGTGTAAGAGTAGTATGGTAGTTGATAGAATAGTTGGTAAAAAAAAATCTTTGGCTTTTGTATCAATGTTTAGCTATATATAGAGTCAAGATGTAATAAAAACTTAGAAGGAAATGTTGAATGAAAATTATGAATGATATTAATCTTCATTTATTCTCATATGTTAGTTCTCAGAAAATGAGCAGAGTATATGTTTATGCATGTTTCATATCCGGTTACTTCAATAATCGGTATATGAATTCAATATTTTTTATCCTTCTTCACTTTTCATAAATTATCAGTGCTCTAAAAGAGTTTTTGAATCATAAAATTCCAACATGTAAGGTCTAAAATGTGCAAAATGAACTACGAATTATTTCAATTCTTTTAAGTACAAATAAAAAGTATTTTAGTAGTCTTATAATCAACCAAACAGTCCACAACATTCATGCCTCAATATCCATACAATCCATACACAAGAGCAAAGCTTGTTACTGTTCATAAGACGTCATCATGATACAATGCTGAAGTCATATATGTGTAATTTTAACTTTTTTTGAAATTGTGTAGAATTCTCTGTTTTTGTTTCTGTCTTCATTAGTTCAAGTTCATCTCTTACATTTTGTTTAAGAATGTGTGCTTTACTTGGCTTTTCAGAATTCTATCGGTTCCTTTACTAGATAGCTCCTGATTGTTGAAAATTATTTTTCATCAAACTTCTATACTAAGTTTTCTGGATCCTCTTTGCTCTTTCTTAGTATTTATGTTCTTCAATTTTGGTAATTTATTAAAGAAATCTTTCCCTATCAAAAGATATGATGGAATCAGAGTAGTGTTGAGAAGCAACTCCTTCAAGCAGTAAATTATGCTCTATTTGGTTAAGTTTCAAGAAGTTGTAGATGGTGTTTCCTAGAATTACAATGGTAGTTGCAATTATTATAGAGGACTTCTTGTTTCTACCTTCTTCATTCTCCTTTTGTTCTTTATCAAAAAATAAAAAGTAGTACTTGTATGCATCTCATATATGGATTCATATGCTCAAGGTAAAGGGCATGTTTCTGGTGTTCTTCCAATCACAACTACCAAGGTGCCTATTTTGAAAGTTGTTGATTGCGAAACTAGTTTTGAATCAGTTGAAAATAGGGATGGAATCTTGAAATCCCAGATTATCCACCTTATTTCCTCAATCGATGAAAGGTCTAAAAAGCTAAGGGGCAGTTCTCTTTGTATTTCAGTTTTGTGTTTTGAGTTTTAAATTCATTTTGAGTTTTGTGTTTTCAGTGTCTATTTTGAGATTGTTGAAAATGTGTTCTTTTTTGGCATTTTGAAAAATTGTTTTGAAAACATCCAAAACGCCTTTTGAAAATTTTGACTTGATTATAACTGAAAACACCCAAAATGACAAATTTGTCGTTTTGAGTTTTCTTTATAAATTTTTAACTTGTTTTCAAAAGCGCGTTTTCGAAAATGAAAAAGAGAACGCGTTTTCACTATTTTGAAAAATTGAAAACAGAAAACGGCTTGAAAATGGTATATAAAACGGACCCTAAGCTTCTAGGTAAAGTTTGCCTTCATTCTTTTATACATCTATATTTTGTCATTCAACATTTCAGCTTCATTCGTCCAGATCCATCTCATCCTCTCGGTCCAATATAGAGGTGCTTGATGGTGCTTTTACCTTTTGTTTAATTTGAAGCATTTGATCATTCTATTTGCAATAACTTTAATAATTCTATTCCCAATAGAATGTTCTTATAGGAATGCTTGCAGGTGCACTTATTATTTAATAGCTTTTGCATTTGGTTTATAAGCATTTAGATGGTGTGTTATAAGTCATCCTCTCATGATTCTTGAATAATCTATAAGACTGACCTATTGTTGCGGCAAATCCAACCAAAGGTAATGGGCACGTCCTTATACGATGCTCCAGGCTCTCAACTGATACATTCGAAAGTGAGCCGCTCGAGTCAAGAATTTGGAAAATTGAGAGAGCCGATTAAGTCCATGGGATATTGCAGTATTCATTAGTTGGCTTCTAGAAAACCTCTACTACTTATAAATGTTTCTTGGAATTTAGATGAAGAGAAACAATTGGAACACAATGATCCAAGACTATCTTTGGAAAAAGTATCAAGTGTACATGATAAGCTATCAACTCCTTTGTGGTCTCTAATTGTAGAGTTTGTAAAACTGATAGTAATTTACTATACTGGAGTAGATCATTTGGGTTGCAGTTAAGCTTATTTTTACTTTAGAAAGTCACTCTGAACATGTAATTTACAACCGATATGGCCACTTTACCAACTTGGCCATGTTTTAGGATATCATAGGGGTGTCATTTCGGGGCTTTAGCATCCATAAATAGGACTTTGCGCCATCATAAAAATTGAATTTGGTTATCTGTGAACCTCATAAATTGGTTCTCAATCGAGGGGGGACAACATTTAAATACTCTATTTTTGGAACTAGAGTAAAGACCACACACCTCAACTACCTCGAGACTTATGCCTTGAGCCCATGATCCTTAATAAGTTGAGGCGTAAACCTTGACAACTTACAGCCAAGGTGCAAGCTTTGAAGCAATTTACGAAGGCTTAACAAATCTCAAGTCTCAGGTAAGCCTCTGTATGTATCTTTCAAGGGAGTTGATTATAACTTAAGACATAAGTATTATACGAGTAATATTTAGCCATCTCATCTGCTCCCCTGGGGTTATCATATTTCTTCATGGAGTTCATGGTATACTGGATTAAATAATGTTTATAGTCCCTTCACCAAGTCTGAAGTAAAATCTTTGGAGCTCATTTTTTACTGCACGCAGACACTTGTTCTCCAATTTTCATTTCACTAATCTACCCTTCCACAGCCCCTCAAGGCAAGCTGTACTGCATCATTTGGTATCGACTTCAAGAATTCAGGAGCATGAATAGTAGACGAGAAGATCGCAGTGGATGAGAGACCAAAAACTTAAATATAACTGTGATGGAAGTATCAGTCTATAGGAGAAATAGTTAAATGGAGCCTGAACACCATTTAGGGACCATGCTACAACAATAGGAGCACGCCTGAAACATCCTTCCTGACACACCTAATTACTTCTAACATGATAAACCTCTGTAAAATCATTTTTCTTGGAAACATAACTAGCAGGCCTTAAAACACAAACGACTTCCCAACCAATCCCTTCAGAATACTTCTTACCAATTTTCTTTCTGATGTTTGGTAAGAATTTGAATTTGAATTTGCCTAAAAAATGCCATTAGAATTTGAATTTGAATTTTTTTAAAAAAAAAAATTGCTTTTACATATTTTTTTATCCATTCCTTTTTTTTTTAACAATTTCTCTTATTATTTGTGCTTCAGTATAATGATAGGATCCTGTTGCAAAAGCAATTCACCCAGTCAGATTAAGAGCAAAAACTGAAGATGAAGACAGAAAAAATACAGCTCAAGCTGGAATTGTATTTACTATTTCTGTAATTGTAATAGAAGATATGAATGAAACTCTGTTATGGAAACTAACGGCAGTTTGTAAAGCTATCACTGTCTATAATACATGAACAATGAAATTAAATGATATTTGGACATTCGAGAGGTCCAATTCTCTCCCCAGATACTACCAAATTCTGCCTGCTTTCCTCTCTATTTCGGTCTATTTATAATGGCTCTCTAACTAATTCTCCTGCTGCATCTGTTACTTACATGTGCTGCTAACTTCTCTCATTCATTTTCCTATTCGGCCATTGTTACGTCTTCATAAGTGAATTGAATTGGGTGTCTTTCATATAACTATTTCAACAAGCCTATAACCGGAGTCGTTTTTTAGCCCTTTGAAGAGGTGAAGAAGGAGCTTAAGCTTGTGCCAACTGTTCCACAAGATTCACTTGCTCGCCAGAAGTACGCCAATGAGTGTGAAGCCGCTAACAATGAACAAATCAAGTGGGTTTTCTTTGATTTAATCTTCTGTTCAATTTATTTCCATTTTGGAAATTTGTAGAATTGTTTTTTTTAGAATTTTTTCATGGGTTATAGTTTGTTTTAGATGGATTCGAATTTTATGCTAAATTAGAGAATTCTAATGACTCTTTTCGAATATATATTTGAATTACATTGTGGAGTACAATGTTTCCTACGTATACCATGCCATGTTTGCCTATTTTGATAGGGACAATGTTGCTCTCAAAGTCTTGCCAAGTAAATATCAAAACTTTAAACATTTGAACCTTTTTAGTTTTTTCATTATCAATGAATATTATGTAAATTAACGTTTATGGTTTGTTTTTTTTCATAGGTTTTTCGGGGAGTCGAGCGAAGAGAGAAATTAATGGAATATCAGGTGCTTAATCATTTGCTTAGGTTATTTTTCTTTGATTTTGTACAATTTTGTTATAATTATGAATATTGTTTGATGAAATTCAGAACAAGCATGGTGGAAAAGTGAAAGCTGCAGTCAATTTTGATGCTACTTTCAGAGTTCAACTATGGTGAAAAGGGGGATGCTGATTATTGTTGTATTTAATATTAAATTACTAAAGGCATTTGAAATTTTTTTAATTACTTGGTGTATGAAAATATGTTAATGTAAGATAACTCATGACTTTATTTCACTGTGCAATTGTAAACATTCCTCGAAACAAGTCTTGTTACTTTATAATTGCTGCAACATTTTATTGTATTATTTACTGATGATGATGTACATGGGGGCTCCAGGAACACTTGCAACCACTTTCTAGCCTTTGGTGATGTCAAATATTTCTTTCCCAAATACTTATTTTGCTCCCGCAGCTCCTGGCCTTTTATTATTTTATTCATGATTTCTTTTGACTTTGCAATATTAAACTTTAACATTTTCTTTGAGCGTTATGAGATTTCTGATTATGCACATATCTTTAGTGGCAGCAAATACCACATCCATTGAGGTATTGTGCTAATTCATGTTTCTATGTTGTTTTCGCTTCTTTCTCTCTCAAAATTTCAAACGAAACTTTATTTCCCGCTTCGTGAAAGTGGATTTGGCTGTGCAGAGAAGCGATTTCAGTTCTTGTATATCAAAAGGTATGTATTGCTGATTTTTGACCGCTATAACTGTGGGCTTTCACTATATCATAAATTTATGCCTTTGTTTCTCTTTTTTTCTGGTATTTTATTTTTGTTCTAATAGATGAGATGTCCTTTTTGAAGCTCTTTCCTTGTCAATTTGTTACCATCATTTGACTTGTAAAATCTGATGAACGAAAAATTTTAAAGGGTTTATACTGAATTGATGGTAAGTGAAGGTGTTGATGTTAGTTGTCCTTGAGATTAAATTATCTTCCAATATATTTTTGACACTTTAGATAACCTCAGTTTTGCAACAGTTTGCAATGCTATGACAATGCAAGTGTTCTTTCATATGCATGCCATGGATTCATGTCTTCAAACTATTTGAATGATGTCAAACCTGAATCGGATATAATTTTGTCATCGTTGTGTAGTTCCTTTATATTTTATCTAAGAAACTATTGATTTCTACGTACAAATGTTCGATTCAATAATTGCTTTTGTTATCTGCATCCACTTTTTACCATATTAACTATCCATTACCCTAGCACAAGATGCTGTCGTGCATATCATTTCCAAGATTGCTACTATTTGAAAATTTGAGTCTTCCCCTTGGTATGACTTTTGTTTTAAGGTAGCAAGAGTAGTTAGTAAGAGAAATCTTGTGCAACTGTTATTGATTTTAAGTAATAAATCAAAATGTTAGGAATTTACTTTTGCTAAATGTAGTGGTATCATGGCTTTTTCCTTTACTTGTCACTGTCAAGATTGTTCTGTATTTTCTTTCATTTTCCATCTTAGAGTTATACTTAATCTCTCTCTTGCTTAAAAGGATAGTCTTTATAGGATTTTTAGTGGAGACCCTTATGGAAGAATAAGAGAAGACCATGAAAGGTGATGATGTTATTATCTTACTGGACACAGTACTTGAAGATTTGTATATGGTTGCTTTAAAGGTTAAGGACACCAAGAGACAATATCAAATATATACAGTTTTGCACTGATTGAATTTTTGAAGGAATAGGTTCGTTTATACATTTTCTTGTTCCTCGCGGTACATTAATATATATTTTTGTTTGACTCATGCTAATTATATCAAGGGTCTACCTCTATGTTTGTATGCCCCTTGGTCTATTCGTTTTATGCATGTCCACATTTTCACAAACTGGAAGTTTCTCATTTTAAATGAAACAAGAACTTTAGCTGGAAGTGTCTCATTTTAAATGAAACAAGAACTTTAGAATGGTGTTTTTCATGGCATTGATGGGAACCTTCATCAGTTACTTCATTGATCTTTGTCTAATTTTGGATTCTGTTTTGAGCATGAAAACTAGCATAGCATCATACCTTATGGTCGAGTATTTCCTTTTAATTCAGTAGAAATCAATATAATATTATTGTCGTCACGCATCCGTGAATGTGCATGGAATAGACAAATGAGTTCAACAGCAATTTCATTGTTTTACGGAGTGGAGAGAAAGCTCTAAATGTTGTCTATACAGGGAAGCTTCGAAATAACCAGCTTGTTGCCATTAAGCTCTTCTCAAAGCAGTAAGGGCCCGACCGCCAACAATTTGTGGTAATTCCCCCCCAAAACAATTTAGATATTATTTTGTGAATTCTAATATACTATAATATGCATTTATAATATCTTAAAACAACCATTTTATTTCTTTCTCTTCTTTCTGTTGGTTAAACCCCCAAGTCGTTTTGCATCACCCTTGAATATATAGACAGCGTGGCAACTATATTGAGGCTTGAAACTTTAGTGTCAAACACTTTTTTACAATGAAATTTTCTTAGTAATATTTTTAAATTTGATTTCTCAGAAGGAGATATGTATGGATGATATGGATCTTTGTTCTTCTTAGATTTATTGGGTTTATGTGTAATTTAATTGTGCTCTCAATGAAGTTGCTTCAAGTCTTGAGAAGTGGGCGAATACGTAATCGAATGTAAAATGAAAGAGTACATGCTTTATGACATTAATTTATCACTTCATTAAGTTGAATGTTATTGTGCAATCTATCCTTTAATAGCGAGCAACTTCTTCATCTATGATATATTTGAACGTTCAAAAATTATAAACCACAGAACCAATGTTTCGATATTCTAACACAATATAAACATGCATTAATCAGTCTACATAATTAAATATTTAGATGTAAAATAATTTTTTATTTTAACAAAACCCTTTCTAAAATTATAATGGTAATCATGTAATGCACGATCTCCACTAGTTTATTTATATCATCTAAGTAACAGTTGATGGTTGCTTTTCCTATTGTTGGTGAACGTACATGTGATTTTACATTTTGAAAGTCACAATACCAAATATCTACTCACAAATTATTAAACGTGACTTTAGATTGTTGGTAAAAATGGGTGATTTAGGTGTAGATTATCAACAATCATTAGTCAACAAACAACAATATGAAAAGCACAAGTTAATATTGAAAATATTAATATAAACATAAGAACGTAAGTACAGAAAGTTAGAAAGCGATGTTGGGAAAATATTTATGTAATGAATTGTGTATAAAGGTTATCTGAAAATTAAGTCCAAAACTAAAGTGATCTAATAAATAATTAAAGTTATACGCTTTGGACATCTAAATAAAGCCTGGATCGAATTATATGTGTAGAGATCAGATCCATTATGTTGTATTTGACGATAAACCAATACATATAAAGTTATGGTCCACAATTCATGTGTTGTGTATAAAAGTTATCTGAAAGATAAGTCCAAAATTAAAGTGATCTAATAAAGAATTAAAGTTATGCACTTTGTACATCAAAATAAAGTGTGGGTCGGATTATATATGAAGATACCAGATCCATTATGTTGTATTTGACGATAGGCCAATACATATAAGGTTATGGTCCACAATTCATGTGTGATTCTCAATTTTTTCGCATCATTCCATTTGCACAAGAACACAAGTGAAAACTTATTGAAGATGAAAATCTAAAAGCCACAATCAAGAATATGCAATCTACAACCAAGAATCAAGAAGAAAGAATTAAGATAATCAAGATTATGAAGCAAGAAGCCAAAATTAAGATCAAGAACTTAAGAATCAAAAGAGTTAATATTCAAAATTTAAGATTCACAATCAAGAACCAGTATTAATGAATTATTCCCAATAAATTAAGGTATGTTCGTACTTTATAATTCTTTAGGTGATTTGACGTGAAGGATCTCGCCAATAAAATAATTATGTTTTCATGTATTAGATATTTAAATTTTCATAAAATTCTAACAAGTGGTATCAGAGCCAACTTCATGTTAAACCATTAAGATTCAAGAAAGAAATTTATGGTTCAAATTCATACATTGAATTTTAGAATTGTTTAATATAGAATGTGAATTTTAGTAACAAATTTCGAAATTAAGAATTTTTCAAGTAAGACTTTTAAGGTTGGAATTCATACTTTGGATTTCAAAATTTTGGGATGAGAATTTCATATTTTTGGATTCTTTTGGGACCTATAGCATTCCCTCAGCGCTGTAACGCCATGTTTGGAAGTTGCAGTGCTGCATTTCAGTGTTGTTGGCAGCGCCGCGACGCTGGTTTCCAGTGCTACACAGGCGTTGCCTGAGAAAACCAAACAGCGGGGCCTATTTAATTTTATTTTGTTATCAAAACAAACGAAAAAAATTAAATAAATAAACATAAAAGATAAGGATTAAGGAGCAACCAAATTTCAAATCTTGACATTTAAAGTTTATTTCGAATTACTAATTTTTTAAAATAAATTAATTGAAACAACATGTTATCAAAGTAATCTCTCTTATCTAAAATAATTTATTTGAAATATTAAAAATATTTTGTGTACGTAATTCATACGGATATTCACTATCCCAAAGAAAGGTCAGTATTTGGTCGAATTATTTGCACACATGTAATAAAAAAAAATGACAATTGTAAAATTTTTCATTATGTGAACATTGAGTTGGTTCAAAGACAGACTTGATATTTGATTAAATTTATTGTCAATATTTGATTAATACACCAAGAGAACCACTTACAATCTGATATTTTTGTCCAAAAACTAAATGTAAATTTGTGCCGACCTGTTGTAATGGGGCCTACCAATATTTGAATTAACGATTGGTCAATACGGATTCTCAAGTGAACATGTTATTTAGGTTTATATTCTCTATTCGATTAATTCATCAACTTCTGCAATATCACCAACATCAAATTTGATTCCTTTTCTTGAACTAATATTTAAGGGTTGGAAAAAATACTTCATGAAAAAAGGGATAAGGTCGAAACTAGTATGCTTCAAGCGAACTTGATTTCACTAAACTATGAGGCTAAAGAAAACATAAGGGAGTACGTTATGGATGTGTCTCATCTTGCTTCAAAATTAAAGGCATTGAAGTTTGAGCTATTTGATGACTTACTCATACATTTCGTTTTGATTTTTCTTTTGCACAATTAGATTAATTTAAGGTCGGTTACAGTTGTTGAAAGGGGTGTAGACTTTTTTGATGAGCTTCTTTCATGTATGCAAGAAGAAGAAAGTCTAAAACAAGAGAAAACTGAAAGTACTCACTTGGCAAGTACTCTAAAGACAAGTTAAAGAATGGGGAAGTTGCATCTGGTTAAGCTTAAAAGAAACAACAAAAGCTTGAAAATGATAAATCATCTAGTTGTTACTTTTCTAAAAAATCTGGGACACATGAAAATGGACTGTACTAAATACCGCGCTTGGCGTATAAAGAAAAGTATATTTCTCACTTTGGTTTTTTCAAGGGTTGATTTAGTTTTAATGCCTAGACAAATTTGGTGGATAAATTTCGACGTCACTACTCATATAAGTGTCTATGCATGGTTGCCTGAACAATCAAAAGCTAATTGATACTGAAAGATTCATCTATTTGGGGCGATGACAAATTAGTTAAAGTTGAGGCTATAAGGACTTTTGGGTTATTATTAAAGGTTGGTTATTATTTGGATTCGAAAGAAATGTGTTACTGTCGTTTAGACTAAATTTAATTTCTATTTCTATATTGGACAAATTCGGTTACTCTTGTTCATTTGGAAATAATCGGTTTAGTCTATTTCTTAATACAAATATTATGGATACCAGTTCTTTATCTGATTATGATAACTTATATTTGTTTTATATATTTGCCTCTTATAAAGGAATCTTGTATGTGAATTCACATTCTATTAAACGTAAATTAACTAATAAAAATTTAGCTCGTTATGGCACAACCAATTGTGTCACATTTCGCAAAAGAGAATGAAAAATCTCGTGTCAATAGAAATTCTTGATTCCCTTAATTTTTCTGATTTAAATGTTTATGTTAATTAAATTAAGGTGAAACAAACAAAATAAGGAGATTATGTGTCAATAGAACTTCGGACGTCTTAGAATTAATTCATACGGATATCTGTGGGTCATTCCCTTCGACTTCTTGGAATGGTCAACAAGTAATTTATTTCGTTCATAGACAATTTTTCTCGTTATGTCTACATGTATCTCATTCATGAGAAATTCCAATCACATGATATGTTCAAGACTTACAAGACTAAGGTTGAAAATCAACTCAACAAAAGAATAAATCACGTCAAATTTGGCCGTGGTGATGAATACTATGGTGATATGATGAATTAGGATATCAACGTCCAGTGTCTTGCTAAATTCCTAGAGGGATGTAGAATTGTCGTACGGTACATCATGCCAAGGTCCCTTAGCATCAATGGTGGTACTAAAAGATGAAACAAAACACTTAAGGACATGTTAAGGATGATGATTAGTCATTTCACCTTCTTTAAGAAGAAGCACTAAAAACTACAGTTTAAATTCTCAATAAAATTTCAAGTAATATATTACCTGACCATAATCTCGTGCACTTGTGAGTTTTCAAAAGACCAATTGCCATCCAGGATTTTTCATGAGCATACTGCTCAAATTGGTATTACATCTTTTGACGATATAGCGGTTTAGTGGGAGTTTATATTTGGCGAATATCTGATTCAGACCCATCTTATACTTATAAATAATCTGTAAAAATAAAGTATTCAATTCAGTTTCACTTTGATTAAAGCTTTAGTTTGATCTCATTAAATAATAAGGTATGACCAATTGGATATGCATGTTTGGATCACCTTACATGTAATTTTCATGCTATACATCTTGTATATTTGATTGTGTCGAAATACGTGATCGTTGATGATTTAGTTATAATAATTGTAACAAAAACCACTTTGATTCTATATTAATATAATTAATGGACATAATTGTTCGGATATGCTTTTGGTTATGATAGCAAAAGTTTTGAGCTCATAAGATTATACACATTTATAAGGTAACATATGTGATCCAAGTAGGAGATTGTTGTAAAAATATTTAATTTGTCACGTAGGTTGACATATGTAATTAATTATGTATAAATGCTAGGAGAAAGTTAAGCTCAAAATTAAAGTGATCTAATAAATAATTAAAGTTATAAGCTTTGTGCATTTAAATAAAGTGTGGGTTTAATTATATGTGTAGAGAGAAAATTCATAAGAGTTGTATTTAACGATGTGCCAAATACATATACAAACTTTATATAATGTTATGGTCCCCAATTCATTTCTGATTCTCATTCTTTGTGTTATCATATCAATATAAGAAATATTTTATTGTCAATATCCAGTATTAAAGAAGTATTTCTAATGAAATATGGTATGTTCGACACTTTATAATTCTTTTGGTAATTTGACATGGATAATCTTGACAATAAAATAGTTAGGTTTTCATGTTCATAAAATTTAAAATTTCATAAAATTCTAACAAGCAAGTTTCAGGAAGTACGTTAAGGATGTTGTCCTAAAGCCCTTCGTGTGGGTACTTTCGGCTCTACACAATTCCAAAATAAAACTCATATGACTCATAGTCGTTTCTTCTTCTATGGGCATGACCAGAGGGAGATAAAAAACGAGAATTTATCAAGTTACTAAAGTATAAGAACATAAAATTTATAGGGTGTACTCACAAGTAGATTTTAAGCTAACAATGAAATCTAATCACCTTTTATAGGTAAAATTTCAACCTCCACATTTATACAATTAAAACATAAGTTACAATATGTATTATGGTGTTTTGGTTTTACATTAAAACTAGAAATTAAAAAGGTTTTAATTTTGAACGGTTGAAACTTAGTTTATGTTACAATAACTTTTTTGAAGGACAACAAAATAATTACTTTTATTTTTCTTTTACTTCGTGTTTTTATGTTAACTCTTTCGGCTTATTTAAGGGCAATGGTTCGTCACTCGTCGGGTAAGATTTTTATTATCTTCTCAAAGTATTAACGATAAACTTTGAAATAGATCTTTTGAATTTAAAATTGATAAACGATAAGTTCATAATAACAAGTCAAAAATGACCTCGAAAGATGAACTTAGTAAGCATAATTTAAACTACATAAATTTTTATATTGATATCCACAAGGAAAATAAATAAAATGAAAAATTAATAATCATGATTTTGCATTAAATAATTTATGCAAGATAATTTTTGACATTTAAACATTATCCAAAAATATGTTTATCTTGGTTGCATTGCAAGCTTCTAATAAATATTTGAATCGTTCAAAATGAATAACCGTAGCATAAAATATAGAATCTAATGAAATTTTTTTTAATAATGAAAACGTTAAGAAGTGAAAAAATTTTGATAGGGAAGGAGGTTCAGCCTGTTTGTTTTATGAATTTGACCATATTAGGAACCTAATTAATACATAGATTAAATATATAATTAGATTTAAGTGTATTATTTTAGTTATGGGCAATGTACAAAAATGTTCCTAAATTTAGGAGTCTTTTGAAAAATCATATGAAATGTATTTTAAAAGTTAAAAATACTATATAAAATTAAGTGTCACATTTTGAAGTTAAGTGTTACATTTTTATGATAAAAAAAGTGATACAATGTCATTTTTATTAAAAAATGATGTTTATCACTCAAAAAAGTTAGAAAAGTAACATAAATTAAAAAAAACAAAGTGACAAACACTCAAAAAATTGACAAAAATTTATGTAAGTGACAAACATTCAAAAAGATGGCAAAACACTAATCAAAACCTTGGAATCAACTCAAAAAAGTGTCGGAAATTAAAAAAGTGACAAAAAAATAAAAAATAGTAACAATACAAAAAAGTGACAAAACGCGATGTTACGCATCGCCTCCGAGACTCAAAGAAAAAGTGTTATGTAACAAGCCAAGTAGGCAGAAAATTAGTTATGGGCAATGTACAAAAATATTCCTAAATTTAGGAGTCTTTTGAAAAATCATATAAAATGTATTTTAAAAGTTAAAAATACTATATAAAATTAAGTGTCACATTTTGAAGTTAAGTGTCACATTTTTATAATAAAAAAAGTGATACAATGTCATTTTTATTAAAAAATGATGTTTATCACTCAAAAAAGTTAGAAAAGTAACATAAATTAAAAAAAACAAAGTGACAAACACTAAAAAAATTGACAAAAATTTATGTAAGTGACAAACATTCAAAAAGATGGCAAAACACTAATCAAAACTTTGGAATCAACTCAAAAAAGTGTCGGAAATTAAAAAAGTGACAAAAAAAATAAAAAATAGTAACAATACAAAAAAGTGACAAAACGCGATGTTACGCCTCGCCTCCGAGACTCAAAGAAAAAGTGTTACGTAACAAGTCAAGTAGGCAGAAAGTCAACAA
>CAIGRP010069807.1:0-11473 GCA_903798385.1 Fraxinus cuspidata
CCGAGACTGGCTTCATTTGAGCGATCCTCCACTTCTTTTGATAAGCTAATTTTTGTTCAATGACTTCTACTTCGTTATGCCAATCATGAAATCAAATAGACAATTTAGATAAAAATGAATCTTGTTTGTTATAATCAAAACCTAGGGTCAACAGTCTCATCCCGAAAATGGGATTTCGCTTCAATATCAACACTTCTACCATGCAAGGCCTTATCCTAATTTAGGACTTCGCCCTCAAACTTGCCTCCGTTAACACAAATGAATACACTTTTTGACTAATTACCTCAACATAAGGCCTCCTCAACAATCCAAGTCAATGCATCACATAAATGAGCATGCATGGACTTGGGAGACTAATTTGATGTGCCTCGTTACAAAAAGGCAATTATTCACTCCGCTCAGTGCCGCCTCATAATGAGTACCACTGTAACATACTCCATGCAACCACAGTAGCATAAAATTACATGCCAAAACATGTTCGCTCCTTCAACAGAGATCACAGCATTACCTCGGCTAAGTTGAACTTCAGAGGCAATTCGTAAGCCCTCTATCACTACACATTGTCTACTTCCCTATCAAAGTTCACGTCTTATATATGAAAATTCACGCATGGATTTAGGAGATTATTGTCACGTCTCATCCTACGAGGCTCCATCACTAGCCACATGGCCGCTAGATAAGAAGCCACATAAGATTCGCATTTCATATCACTTGCCTACCTAACCTAACTTTGGCCATAAAAAAGAAGACGGTCAAATGATACATTTACCTCTGTCGAGGCATCATGTAGAGGTCAAACTTCCATGATCGAGATGATGTGCCACGACCTGCTATAGCCTATTCGAAGTGATAAGCCTATGATTTGCAAGGTATCGTCCATATCTTCGTAATATCTAAAAGATTTTCCGCACTATTGATTGATTGATTTGATATATCTCTATCATAATCCTCTCAATCAATTTGTCAGTTTACTTTTTAGATATTAGAAGTAGGCTATATGGTGGCCACTTTTCAGGACCATAGAATTGCATAGGTAATGCCAATGATGGTGACATGTTAGACCCAAGATGAGGCCACATGTCATTCATCCAACGATAACCACAACTTCTTCTCTATTATAAACTTCACACTTAGTGTCATTTACGGGTAATGTTATTTTACACACCAAATTGTAACTTAGCTTGGTATTCTCTTTGAACCGAGTATTAATACACATCCTTGTGGCTCACATCTTCTATCATCCCATACCCAGATATGCCTTTATAGATGACTTACTTGATCGTCAAATTTCTTACAATTGCCTCTCCCACCAGCGAAGAATACCACGTACATCTAACGATTTGTCCATGTATGTACAAATCTTACACGTGAACGTGAGTGGAGCTTGGATTTGTTGGTCATGCTACCCAAACAAAAATCGAGATCACCAGAAACTTGTATCGATATAAATATATTTATATTATAGTGTTTATATTTAGAGGGTTTCAATTTAAGTGTTATATTGAGATTTAACACTAATATATTTATATTTTTACTTATTTGAGAAATATTATTTATATTGTTAAAATTGTGGTTTTGAAACCAAATTAAATAAAATAGCAAAAAATGGTTTGGGTTGGGCTGGAAAAGAAAATGGTTTTGTTTGGTTTGAAATTTTTTCAAACAATTTTAAATAAATTGGTTTGAAAATAGCTCAAAATCATCCGAATCGAACCATATCCACCTCATATTATTTGCTTACTATTTATTTATTTTATTATTTTTAATAATATTTAAATATAAAAATATAATAAAAAGTAATAATTGGGGTTCAGTGATTATCCATCCCTATCCTGATCTTTCAACCAAACAAATGTCCAATCCATAGGGAAGACGCACGACTGAACGAGTGTATGGCATTTTGACATTCCTATCGCTACCCTCTTCATGTTCATGGAACTAAGAAGCCCCCTATAAGGATTAACATGTCTTGAGTCCTGAAAACTATAATCAGCAATCAAGAAGAAAATTAATGGATTGTTGCCTTTACAGTGTATTTGAATTTACACCAGCGATAAGACATGAAATCTCGAGTTTGAGAGATAGTAAATAATCAATGAGCAAGTGTAAGCTTTGCCAACCGACAATATGCATATGGAACTATAGTTTGACATTTTTGTCTTAGGAAAAGTTTGATACTCGAATGTATCTTGGCTTGGGTCAGTTCGAGGTTCTACTATTTCTTTTCATTAATTTCTCCCTGGGACCATGTATTTCAAGCATCCATCGGAAGCATTGAATAAATATATTGTCGAGTTTATGGAATTTCGGTGAGCATATTTTAATATGAAGTACTATTTCTTGTAATAGTAATGCTTGAGATTACAAGAATAATGAATTTGACCAATATTTTTACTCTCGAAATGAAACTCATCATTGATGCATACGTTTTATATTGATGGGTAAAGAAGCACAATATACAAGGAATTAACTAGGTAGATTGAACTTATGCAAAATAAGGACTACATTGACTGAAAGCACTTTGAAAATGATTTGTTTGCACATATTCCAAAACTAAATAGTTATTGGGAGACCACTACAGCTCCATAATAGAGACGTGCACGGTTAAACACAATTGTATAAGAAAGACACGTCTCCTAACAAAAAAAAAAAATTAGGATGCTTTATGTCACGTGTCATTTTCTAGATTAAATATAGTCTCGATTTGGTACCACTTAAAATTCAGATTTTAATTGAAGTTAGAGTCAACAATTAATTTTAATAATATATTACATGAATTCCACAACATTTCAACCACACGTTTCATCAATTTTTATCAAAATCTACTAAAAATTTAGGGTGTGTTTGAGCCACATTATTTTAGAAGAATGTATTCTAGAATAGTAGATTGATGGAAAATGTGTGGTTGAAAAAGAAGGAAAAGTTATTGAGTAGAAGAATGAAAATGAAAATTTTAATGTATGTCAAACAGGGCTTAATTTTAATCCCCACTAGATAGGGGCATATTTCCACCGTGTACTCTTACTCAGTTGAAAATGATGTTAGACGTGTTACTCCTGCCAAAAACTGCTTTACACACGAGAAACACCCTCTATCCCCACCTCGAGCAGGAAGATGTATTTCTAAGGGAAAAAAATCGTAACATGACTTAAACTATAGATGTCTAAAAAACAGGTACAACCTTGAAAATTACGACTTTGAAGGATTCTTGCCATTGCGGATATTAAAAGAGTAAAAACGATTAACCGAACTGGAAGCAAATTGTGGTTTCGATCTCTCTCCAGAACAACGACTATCGTTATCAATTACGATAGAATTACCATTTTTCGACAAATATCTTGAGAAGGTCTTCTTAAAAAATCGTCACTTTATGTTGATGTCACCCAGGTTGGTATCTCGACATAATGGTAACCCACCGTTTGCATAACTTCAGCAGTGATGAATCTGAATGTATGCAAGCTCCTACTGATGAAACATAGTCAGTTGAACAGTTGGGTGCGCCACAAATGTAGTGTGCAAGTAAATTAATACTGTACAGATGAGAAGATAACGTTATAAACACTTATTTTGCACTGGAATTGTTCACACGAATACAATGATAGCTGGTTCTCGTGTTTAATCAACAGAAACATTTGGTTTTTGAGGTTCAAAATAACAACTTATAGCATATGATTTGTGTTTAAGCTCATCTAAATTTACTGTGCATAGTGCGTCTTGCCAATTGATTAGACCTAGTCTGTTGGATTTTGTTCAAGATATACAATGAGAGATGTGCTTTGGGATGAATATATGTGGATCAACCATGTGAAAATCTATTGGAAGCAAAACGGATACAAAAAATGTGACCGTTGGCTTTTGAATTTTGGTGACGTTTTGGCAAGCTTCACACCTTTTTGGCTTCGTTTTGGCACCATTTCGTACATGATGGTTGATGTACTATTTATAAAGATGGTTTTTATGATTGAAAATATATAACAAACATCAATTTGGTTCACTTATATCAAATCAAAAGATGAAACCAAGTTTTATATATTTGTTCTTTAGTTCATTTTCCAAGTTTTGTTTTGCTTGATTAAAACTTAGACTAAAGTTACTCCTACAAACTATTTATCATAAAAGCTTTCAATCATTTGTCCCGGCGGCGGCAAATATCGTTTGAGGACAGTGATTCATAATCGTATTCAAACATTCCACTTTCGACGAATCATCTTGTTACTAATTTTCTTATTTCCTGTTTTTCATCAACTTTTGATCAACAATCTCAAACGACATTTTCAACATGAAGAACGAGATAATCATGGCTACAACAAAGATGATAAATCAAGATCTTATAAGGCTTGATAGATTCGACGGGTCGAACTTTACAGGATTGAAAGGACAAGTTGAAGTTCTTCTTATAACATTGAAGATATTCTACATTTTGGATCCAGACTTGGCACCATTATCGAAACCAACCCCGAATGAAATTAACAAAATAAAGACGAAAAGAAAGAAGAGAGAAGAAAATTAATTGATATGTAGATGACACATTCTGAATGCTCTCTCCGATCGCTTTAATGATCTCTATACAAATAACACAGCGGCAAAGGAAATATGAGAATTGCTGGAAACCAAATACAAGGCCGGGGAAGAACGTACCAAAAGGTTTCTGATTTCAAAGTATTTTGATTTCAAATTTTTTGTGTTAGAACAAATCCATGAGTTGCAAGTCATAATTAATAAAATGAAGGCTGTGAAGATTGATCTTTCCGAAACCTTCCAAATTGGAGCACTCATTATGAAATTGCCATCTTCATGGAAGGATTATAGGAAGAAAATCCTCATGGAAGGATTATAGGATTATGAGAATGAACATTCTCATGAGGACACTTCCAAAACCCATGCAGTGGAACAGCCAAACAAATGCAACAAGGATTTCATAAAAATGAAATCCTCAAATCCTAAGATAACAAGAACAAGAAGAAATTCAAAGTTTCTTGATATGTATGTGGCAAACTCGGACATTATACTCGGGACTATAGATATCGTAAACAACCAATGCAAAAAAAAAAAAAAAAGGCGAAGTGAACTCCGTTGACAACATCATTGATACCTTGAGCATTGTGAATTATGTCAAAAGAAAGGTTCACGAATGGTGGTATGATACATGTGACCAATATTCTAAAAATCTCGCTTAGACAAATTCGGGCAAAACACCTCGCTTCACGGTTAGACACTTTTTTTTTCCAATTCCTAAAAGGTTAATTTTTTTCTTCCTCTCTTTCGTCTTCCCTAAACGTGCTTTATTATTTTTTAATGTTTTTCCTTTTTTAAGAAGTCTTTTATTTGACTTTAACTTATTAATTTTTTTTTAAAAAGAACTTTTTATTTGACTTTATTTTCAAGTTTTAAAAGATTTTATCTGTAAAAAATTAAAAATGACTTTATGTAAATAATTAAATAAGATTTAATGTATGATGTTATCTACATGATGTAATTATGATTTTGAGACTCGTTTATTTTGTTGCAAATTTCAAAATTATGTATGAAGTTTCTATAAATCTATTAAATAAGTCTTGTCCAGTTGAAATTTGAAACTATGAGAAATATTCTAAATTTTGCATTTTGAATACTTGAAAATTGTATAATTGACTAATTATTGAAATTATTTAGTAAATATAATATTATATAATTTTAGATGTTTGATATCTATTATTTTAATTATTAAATAATTTTTAAAATAATTAAAAATAAAAAATAGTATTAAAAATAAGAAAACGTTTTTTTTTATGCATAAGCCTCACCTAGGCTCGTTTAAGCTTATAAAGCTTAAAGTTTCGTCTCCACACTTAATCACACTTTACGCTTTTTAAAACAGTGCTTGTGACACTATACATGTGTGCTATGATATATCATTTTTCAAAATCTATCATGTGGTCGATGATGAACACATTCAGATGAGAAATGAAGTTCAGTCAAATGTTGCAAGTGAAGAACGCACAAATTTACAATTCACATTCGACAAAAAAGACCAAATTGGTAAATGTCTTACATGTACCAAGTATGAATATGAATAAAAATCTTATAAAAATCCGGAATTAAGTTCACATATGAGTTGGGCAAACTTCTACTTTCCCGAAATGGTGTATTTGTTGAAAATGGCTATACTAGTGAAGGAATTGTCAAACTTTGTACTAATGATAATGATATTAATAAAACTACACATTTGAATTATGATGTTGAATCTATTTCTTTATGACATAAAAGACTAAGACATGTTGGATATTCTATTTTAATAAGAATGATTAAAATCAAAATGATTTCATGTAAAAACACAGAATATAATAAATGTGAGATATGTGTAAAGTCTAAAATAATTAAGAAACATTTTCATAATGTTGAAATGACATCTAACTTGTTAGACTTAATTTATTCCGATATATGTGAATTAAATAGAATGTAAACAAGAAAATGTACTAGATACTTCATAACATTCATAGATGATCATTTTAGATTTTGATATATCTACTTGATGAAACATAAGGATGAAGTCTTTAATATGTTTAAGATATACAAAATCAAATTAAATAGGAAGATTAAAAATTCTTAGAAGTGATAGGGGAGGTGAATACTTTTCCACTGAATTTAATCACTTTTGTGAACAACGTGGCATAATACATCAATGTAATATACCTAGAACACCCGAACAAAATGGTTTGGCTTAGAGAAATAATAGGACACTAGTCAAGATGATAAATAATATATTTTTAAATATTAAGTTGCCATCTAATTTATGGGGTGAAACTTTATTAAGTTCGTATCACATAATTAATATTAAACATTTTAAAATATTTAAGGTTTCTCCCTACGAATTGTGAAAATGAAGAAAGCTAAACATTAATTATTTCAAGTGTGGAGGTTTCTTGCTTATAGTAAGAACATTAATTCTAAAAGGACTAAATTTAGTTATGGGATCAAATGGGCTTTTGTAGCATATGCCCAAATAGCAAGACATAACGTTTGTTAAACTTGAAAACCAATGTTAGTATTGATTCTTGTGAAGTTTAGTTCTTTGGGAGTATGTCATCCTCAGTTAATAATTCTTTGAGGGAAACTCAAATGGAGATTCCGAATTCTACAAGATCACAAGTAGAAACATCTTTCAAGGATGTTGAAACAAGAAAATTTTGTAGAAGCAAAAGCTCGAAAGGAGAAAGTGCTAGGACCGGATTAATTTGACTCTCAACTTATTTCTTTCTAATTGGTTGAGGAAAATGAGAAGAATGTCACAAGAACTACTCCATATATTCTTCAAATGGAATTTGATCCTAAAACTTATCGAAAAACAATGTCATATAGAGATAGTATTTTTTGGATGAAATTAATTCAATAATATCAAACAACACTTGGGAATTAGTCCATTTACCACCCAGATCAAAACAAATAGACTATAAATGGGTATTTAGATGAAATACAATGCGGATGGTACTTTAATACCTTTAAGATAGATTAGTGGCCAAAGTGTGTCAACAAAAAAAAAGAAAGAAAAGATTATTTTTATGCATATGTACCAGTTGCATGAATAACATCTATTAGGATTTTATTAGCCTTAGCTTTTATCTATGAGTTGCATATACATCAAAACGATGTTAAAACGACATTCTTAAATGGAGATCTCAATGAGGAGGTTTATATGGAACAACCAAAAAGTTTTATTCTACTTGGAAATATGGTTAAAGTATGCAAATTAATAAGATCCTTATAGAGATTAAAACAAGCACCAAAGAAATTGCATGAAAAGTTTGAATTAACAATAATGTCCTATGGATTTAAACATGATAGTGATAAATGTTTATATGTCAAAGTTTGTGATAATTATGTAGTACTCATTTATTTATATGGCAATGACATGTTGACTGTGAGCAATCAAATACAAGGTATAAAAGAAATAGAACGTTTTCATCTTCCACATTCAAAATGAAAGATCTTGGTCAAGTGGATATCATACCAGGTATTGAAGTCACCAAGACTAGTGGGAGTTATATGTTTAGTCAACCACATTATATTAATAATGTGATTAATAAGTTCAATCAATTGAATGTTAAAGAGGCTAACACTCCATTCTATCCAAGTTTGAAACTTGTAAAGAATGATCGAACAGTTATTCCACAACTTGAGTATGCAAGTTTCATCGGAAGTCTAATGTATGTTGTACAATGTAGAAGACCCGACATAGTAATTTTAATTAGTAAACTTAGTCGATTTACTAACAATCCAAGTGAAGAACATTGGAAGGCTATCGGAAGGGTATTTGAAGAAAACCAAGATTTAAGTCTTCAATATTCTAAATTTTCGGCAATCTCAGAAGGATTTATCGATGTTAGTTGGATATTCAGTGGTGGTGAAAATAAATCAACCTTGGGTTGGGTATTTACCCCCGGAGGATGTGCGGTTTCTTTGAAATCCAAGAAAAAAACATGTATTACTCACTCAATTATGGAATCTGAATTTGTAGCATTGGCTGAAACTGGAAAAGAATATGAATGGCTTAGGGATTTAATATATGAAATTCCATTACTTCCTTATCTATCATGTGTGATAATCGAGTCACTTTATTTAGAGCAAACAATGAAGTGTATAATGGAAAGTCTAGACATATGAATTTACGACATGGTTACGTGAGAAAATTAATCAAAGATAGAATAATTTCACTAACTTATGTGAAGTCAAATGAGAATTTGGTTGATTCGTTCACTAAACTGCTCACAAGGAAATTAATGCAAACTAGTAGGATGGGGTTAAAACTCTATAATTAAATCCACCAATGACAACAACTCTATTTGACCATACTAACAAGCACATTTCGGGTTCAAAGGAAAACAACAAGTCATTCAATAAATGAATAGATTCAGTACTTATTTATTCTTTTAAACCATATCCTAGGTTATAATTGCTAGTCGTCACGAATAGGAGGGTTGAGTTTCTATAACTCTTAATAAAGTTTAGATTGGTAAATCAAGTATCTCTAAAAGTGATAAAGATATTGCAAGAACTTTACATATATAAACTTCGATGTGGTGCCACCTCAACAGAGAGTTGGAGTTTCTTTCTTAGAAGTTTATGAATAGGAAAAGCGTAAGGTCATAAGAGCGTTAAACGAGATTATGTGGAACTTGGAACACTTGACGCTTGTGTGATTTCACCGATATCATCACAATGAATAATAGGCTCAAATCTTTCATGCTATCTTGGAGTTCGATGATAACTTTGTGAGATTTACACTAAGGTTGGATTCAAATCGAAAGATATTCATATTTTATTCATAAGTATCGATAAACTTGAGTTTGAACTCATTTTATATTTGAATAAGTGGGGGATTGTTGGATATTTTTCAAGATATACAATGAGAGATGTGATTTGATATGAATCTATGTAGATCAACCATGTGAAAATGAATTGGAAGCAAAACAAATACAAAAATTGTGACCGTTGATTTTTGAATTCCAGTAACATTTTGGCTAGCTTCATCTTTTTAGCTTGTTTTTGGCACCATTTCGTCCATGATGGTTGATGTACTATATATAGGGTTGGTTTTAATGATCAAATTGATTCAGTTATACCCAAATCAAAAGATCAAACCAAGTTGTGTATATCTTTTATTTAGTTCATTTTCAAAGTTTTGTTTTGCTTGATTCAAACTTGAATTAAGGTTTTGATTACTCTTACATACTATTTGTCATAAAAGCCTTCAAGCACTTAACTCGGTGATGGCAAATATCGTTTGAGACAGCAATTCATAATCGTGTTGAAACCTTCTATTTTCAACTAATCATCTTGTTGTTGATTTTCTTATTTCTTTTTCTTCATCAACCTGTGATCAACATAAGCTTGTTAATTCGTGAACTAAATATATCTTAATGTGACAAAACATTAATTTTTATCGGAAGCCAACCACGTTCTTAATTTCATGGGAACTTTTCTAAAAAATCAATTGTCATATTTAAGGCAAAGATATGTATACTAATAAAAAACACAACCTCTTACATGTCATGGGAACTCTCTTAAAAACTATTAAAGGAAATTTAGATGATCGTTTACTGCACTAGATAACTCAAAGTGAAAGCTTTAAGTTGCAGTTCAGCACTCTCCTTCATCTTAGAAGATCAAATTATTTAGACCCACTTGCGGAGTTATATAATTAAAAATAACAAGTCACTTTCTAATTGTTTCTAAATAGTTAATCAATCATTTCAATTTATCCTATGTTGAATTACCACTAATTCAAATATGAAAGTAGCAAAGAACACCAAATTGTTCATGGAGAAAACCCTTCACAAAGGATTAAAAACTCTTGGCACATTGTCTGTCAATAATCCACTATAAACGAAACAACTTATAGTATGGTTCATATTCGACTAACCTTTACTCCCATCAGACCTTCTTTTCCTATAGTCACCCTTGATCTTACTGGACTACTTGCTCTTCACACTAGATCCCAACCCCTGGAATATCACCTGGCACCCTTGAGCTGCGTGCTCCTCACACCAGCACCAGACCCCTGGTATATTTCCTTAGCCTTCATGGATTGCATGCTTTTGCACCAGCTCTAGATCCCTGATATCGATTATCTCTGGTAGATTAGGTAGTTTGGTGTTTGATCAAAAGACCTTTTGTGTTTTGATCTAATGGTTTAATATGAAATAATATGCTTTGATCAACAAAATATGTTTTGGAATAATTTATGGATCAAGTAATATGTGGTTGTTAAATTTTAGAATCAAAGAATGTTTTGGATTATCAAATTATTGATCTCTATGAAAAAATATGATTTGGCACTCATTGGAACGTTCATAGGACTGCATATTTACAATGGGTAGTGTTTGTGTTGAAAGGAAACTCAAAATCAGCTTGAGAATTGAATATATACTATTCCTCGAATAACCTAGCCGCTCGAGCGACACGCGAGTGGCAGCTGAGCAGTTGTCAGTATTTTCTTCATAACTTGTTCTCTCGATATCCGTTTGAGATGACTTAAAATGAGTTGGAAAGAAAATTCAAAGGACTACAATTTTTCTAAATAACTTTATCTAGTTCAATGTTTTCTATATAAAAAATGCATTAAAAGTTACAATTGAGAACTTGAAGCAAGATTTGTGCAACACTTTTACATAGGGATGGCAAAATGGCTCGTCGGCTCGGACTCGGTCCGAAAAAAGCTCGAGTCTGGCCAGATCGTGGCTCAGTGGAACCGAGCTCGGGCCGAGCTCATTAATAATAAAAAGATTGAAAAAAAATTTAAATGTTGTTGCGGGAAGCTAAAATATCTACCTGCAAGCAGGCAGCTTAACAAGCTGTGTGCGTGCAGCCTACATGCATTTGACTAGTCAGTACCATTAACGTGTAGAAATTTCCAAAATTTGAATTCAAATATAGTTAAAATGGATATATTTTTTGGCTATAAATACGCAAAAAAAAATTTACAACTTCATATCAA
>CAIGRP010069810.1:0-13597 GCA_903798385.1 Fraxinus cuspidata
ATGCTTCACCTTGTAGACACATTTTACTCCTTTCATATCTTTCTTTTTTGGATTTCAACTAGCTCCCAAGTTTTATTTTTCTCAATAACTTCTATCTTTTTCTCCATTGCTTTTTTTCAACACTCCTCCTTCACGACTTCTTCAAAAATTTTGGATTCAACCATACAAATGTTGCATCTTGCATAAACATCATTCAAATCCAACATTTTTCTTGAAGTTGAGTTTGTGACGATGAATTAGAACTAGAGGAACTTGATGGACTGCTTGGTGATGAGCTTGGTTGACTTCCATTTCGTCATATTTCACACTATCATCGGTAGAATTTTGAGGTAGAATTATTGGAACAACAAAATTTCTTTCAACATCTTCATTTTCCCAATTCCATGTAGCATTTTCATCAAACAACACATCACGATTAAAAATCACTTTCTTAATTTTCAAATTGTATAATTTATAGCCCTTAGATTGTGAGCTATAGTCAATGAAAATACACTTCACTTTCCTCATCAAGCTTTTGTCGCTTCTCTTTTTGTACTTAAGAATAACAAATGCATCCAAGCACTATCAAATGCTTCATCGATGGTTATCTCCCATTCCAAGCTTCTATTGGTGTTTTGTTCTACACGGCCTTTGTTAGACACCTGTTGTTCAAATAAACTGATATACATACCGCTTCAGCCTAGAAAACTTTTGGAAGCTTTCCATCATGAAATATAGCCTTTGCCATCTCCATTACGATTTGATTTTTCCTCTCCAATACCCTACTATGTTGTGGATTATATCCAACCTTTAACTGCCTTTCAACACCTTCACCTTCGCAAATTTTATCAAATTCTTTTAAAGTTCTCACCATTATCACTTCTCAAAGCTTTTATGAAATGACCACTTTGTTTATCAACAGAAATCTTGAATTTATTGAAGATTGTAAAAATTCCAGATTTTTGTCTCATGAAGTAAACTCAAATCATTCTTGTAAAATCATCAATAATGAGAATGAGATACCTATTTCGAGAATGAGATGGTGTATGCATCGGCCTACAAACATCTGCATGTACCAATTGAAGTGATCTTTTTGCCTTCCAAGCTTCTCCTATTGGAAACGGTTGTAGGTGATGCTTTTCAAGTGCACATCCCTCGCAAATTTCAGATTTTTCTTCAATATTTTGAAGCCCCTGCACCATGATTTTCTGCTATAACAATTTTAGCCCTCGAAAGTTCAAATGATCAAGTGTTTTGAGCCATAACCATCTGTCATTAGCTACCATTCGATGAGCTTTATCAATTTTAGCCCTTGAAAGCTCTATTCTTCATTTTCATCTCTTATATCACGAATAACAAAGCATCATCTTCAAAATGTAGAGAATAACCATTTCTCTAGAAGTTAACCAATCTTTTTTCAAATGCCCAAACTTCTTACAATTCGAACCAACAATTATTTTAATCATGGTTGCTTCTGTTTCAAATTTTACACTTTTGTGATGAATCTCCTTCATCTCAAATTTGCTTCTACCTCAACCTCTTGGACTCCTTCCTTTACTACTTCTTCCACCTCTATTCATGTATTCACCACCATATTTTCATGTTTCAAAATTCTTGGAACCAACATTGAGCTTATATTGAAAAACACTCTCAATTGACTTTTTGGAGCGCCGATTTAATTTTTGCTCAAATGCTTTCAAAGACCCCCATCACTTCTTCAACCTCAAATCTCTCTAAATCATTTGTTCTTCAATCACAACTACAAGAGGATCAAATTTTTCAGGTATACTAATAATTTTTTTTTCCACCATTTCATTTGAAACCTCTCACCACATGACGTCATTTGTTTTACAAGTTTGCTCAATCCATCAGAAAATCCTTTAACACGTTCATTATCCTTCATCTTCATAGTTTCGAATTCCCTTCTAAGAGATTGGAGTTTAATGTCTTACATTACAAATCTCATCTATACTCTTTTCTTAGGATTTCCCATGCTTCACTGGTTTTGTTTGCCATCATTATTTTTAGCCCTTATTCATTTTTAAAAAAAATTTCCTACTAAAAATACATTACAAATTACATATTTACATTTTCACATCAGGTTTTGATCTCAGGCCACAAAATCCTTACTTCGTCACTAAAACCAGGAAAAACTAGCTGAATCAATTTATAAGTTCTGCATAGTTGAGTTAATTGCTGATAATCATATTTTTTTTCTCGAAAGCACTCCATTTAATACACTATATTGCCTTCTGTTAACTTAATGTTCTTTTCCTTGCATTTTATCACCCTGAGGGTAATCAGTAAATTCCATCTGACCACCCAAGATTCGACATTTCTCATTAATCAAGTAGGGAGACAATGTGAGAACAAGCTTTGCAAATGGAGTGATGGGAACCTATTGTACACATGAGGTTGAAGAAGTCTCTGCAATGTGAAATTTGTTCCCAAAAAGAATAGTCATATATGCGAGTTTTTCGAAGAACGATGGGCTGCCTTTGCCTGCATATCCATGGCTTCAAAGCATAGAAAGATTGAATGTCTGGAAGTCAGATTGTTGTTAATATTGAGCGCTATCCAGTTTGCTGAAGGAGGTATATATTTTTGGCTTTTAAAATGATGTTCTGTTGTGAGCTAAAGTTTTGAACCATTTCACTGAGTGCAAGACTAGATTCGTACTTCTTTTTAAATCTTTTGCCTTCTGGTTTCCAGTGATTTTTTTGTGAAAAAATTCGGACATTGCTAACGTAATCTTTAAAAGTAATTCAATATTATTTAAAGATTGTGCTTCTTCATTTCGTGCCATTCTAAATGACTACGTTTTCATTTATGTTAAATTTGATTTTTGTTATAAAGTATTTTAAAGTAAATGAAGCAAAATCAATGTCAATTGATGATTAATGAGGCAACCATATCTATTATTTTATTTCTACTCAGGTGTAATACTGTATAGTTAAATGGATCATAAAAGTTAAACCTGCAGCATATGTGTGCTTTGCATTGAGCAAAAATGGATATGACAAACACACATTTCTTTCTTTAATTCTAGATGACCCATTTAATCTTGAATGCTAAATGTATGCTATTTGTTTGTTACAAACTCAGCATCATTAAAACAATTGAGTGAAAAGTAACGTTCGTCAATGACTTGATGATTGTGGCACTACAAATACATGTCCAATTATGATACAAAATTTTGATCTCCCAATTATCAAATTCTACCTCCTCAGTGAGAAGAACGTATAAAAAGTTGTTTATCATCCTTCTGTTTTTTAAACAATACACTATAATCTATTCAGTTATTCATACAAGAGAGTTGACAGCTTAGAAAACACTTATTGTACGTTGGTATTACTTGTGCACTGCCACAATTAGAATTTCTTTTCCACCGATTGAAAAAATATTCAGGAACCCTAATTGTGGCTTCTAACACACCTCCTTAACCAAATAAAAATCTCATTTCTTACTGTGCCCAATCACAACATGAAGTCCAGTTACTTACTGTGCATTTTGATACTTTCTAAACTTGGATCCATGCCAACCTTGGATTATTTTCACTGATGATAGTAACATGAATTTCCCTTCAGAACCCTATCATATGTCGAATATTACAAAATACGATGAACAATTCAAGATGATCAATCCTAATAGGAAAGGAATATAAATGAATACTTAATTTAAAGTTAGTAATCATTCTTCATTACTTTAACTCTGACGTACATACAAAATTCTAAACTGTTTGTGTATTTCCGGATTGCCTGAAATATATTGGTGCACCGGAGATGAAAACAGATGTGTATTCTATTTATTTCTTTTATTAAGTGTCAAGACGAGATATCCTTATCCCGACCTCATGCTAAGGCTAAGATGGAAAGTGGGTTTAGATTTTGGTCCCATTTTCATGTGAAAGTCAGCCAAAATCAATTAAAAAACCACAACACAATAAATAGCATCAATAACACTTCAATCTTCCTTCTATCCCATTGACGCTTACAATCACCTCCCTTCAAAATGAACCCCCAACACCCATTCAAGTGAATCGAGAATTTTTCAATCTCTATCCACAAACCTAGATACATTCATAAAATATTTTTTTGAATTATATATGTTTTTGGAAAAAAAAATTCAGTTTTCCATGTGTACCTGAACTAGGGTATGCCCATGAGCTATTTGTGGCCTTTGGAAGTAGTGTTATCACAAACAGTAGATCAAAAGGTATGCCCATGAGCTTTCTTTCATTGTTTCTCAACCTTGAGAGCACGTTTGCAAACATCATTGTAACTCCAATGAGGTTGTTGTTGAACAACATTAATAATTTCAGTCTTAACCAAGATATCGGGCTACCAATTGCTCTTCCAGTTCAACAATCACATTTCATCATAAGAAGATCAAATTCAGCTGTATATTTCTCAAAGTCAGCTCCATTTGCTTGAAATTATGGAATTTAAGAAAAATATCTTGCATGCCGTGATCTTACTTCGTCCTTCTTGATTTCTTCACCTTTTAAGATTCTCCCACCATAAAGAGGCATCTTAATTTAAAAGTAATTAATTTTACTATGGAAAGATCAGGCACGTCTTTATAATAAAAAATTCTGTCGACAATATAAATCCAATCAAGAAAGTCACCAGGTTGCATTATTACTTTGAACTTGGGAATATCCACTCTAATGTTGAGGTCGGGATCAAGATCATTAACTCTTCGAGGCACAAGAAAAAGAAGAAGAGTCGTCACTATGGTTTTGATTTTCATTGTAAAAAAGGATTGTCTTCTTCTTTACTTACACATTCTTTCTTTCAATTATTGCTGCCATTATTATTTTGAAAGAGCTCAAATTGCGCCAACCAATGTTAAAGTTCTTGCACTTGTCTTCTCAATTTTTCATTTAGCTGGACGTGCATTAATATTTCCCCCACGGTGACGATGACCAACCATGATAATCAAAGTTCTAATTCCAATTTGATACCGAGTTGGAATGAAGATTGATAAACAAAAAGGAACAATGGATAAAATAGCTCACCACCCAAGTAAATCCCTAAGGGATATAGGAAATCACCATCCAAAGGAATTAAACATGGGATACGGAGCTAAGGAAACTCACCACTCTTGGAATCCACCCAAGAGATGCTGAGTTAAGAAGTGAAAAATAGACATCTATCAAATGAATCAATTCATATATTAAAACACAATTGATTTTAGGCTTACAACGATGTGGCTTATATAGTTGTGACTTGGAACAACTTTCCAGGCATGGACAATCACCAAAGCAATCTTTTAATATTTTCAAGATCAAATTAAATGAATATATGTTATCAAAAAAGAGAGAAAGAGAAATAGACTTATATGTATTTTATTGAGAACTATAGTTCCATAATTATAGGGAAGGTTTAGGGATATAATGACAATAATTTATGGGGCGCAAAGGTACCATTGCCATTCACTAACAAACTTACTATTTACAACACTCCCTCACACATTTCAAAATATATATCTCGTTAAAACTTTGCAAGAAAGCCCAATCGGACAAAACTTGAGCTAAGGAAAAAGAGTTCAATAAATGAAAGTTCTTATATCAAGTGATCTATGTCTTTTATGTCAATATTTTAAATATTACAATTCTGGTAAAGTATGTCTCATGTCTCATGTTATCTTGTATAGTTTTCAAATAACACAGTTTTCATACTGAGATATTTATCAATTTTATATGATTGTAACCTGTTCAAAAGTCTCATATATATTAGAGTATTATTTTGAGGCAAAATGTCCGTTAGGTTATGGATATTCATTACATAAAGAATACGCCTCGTCAAAATTTTATTAGGAAAAAACCCTATAGGAAAAATTCTAATGAAGAAAAAATAATTCATTTTCTTTTAAGTACTTTACAAACGTTTTCTCATTAAAAACCTTACCATAAAATCCATTGGGACAAAATCTTGGTTGAGGAAAAATGAGTATACCATATTTACTCCCCTTAGGATAATATCACTTAAATTCTTCAAGAATAGTATTAAATCTACATAAAATAAATTTTTTATAATCACATTTATTATATACATATCAAATTCCATTCATGTCCAGACTAATAAAATTGAGACTTGTGACACATCCACTACATGATAATTTATCTATTTACAAGGTCTTCTCGAAACTCATCATGTAAAGAGTCGTACATTTATAACTTTACTTTTTCCATTTTCATTTCGCATAAATATACACATTTAGGCGTTCTATAGATCCAAAAACTCGGGTTTATCTAGTAAATTCAATTTTTGGATTGCGTCTCATTTATTTTGCCAATCATTACTTTTATCGATATATTTTGATTCCCGGCTATTGCATTACATCATGTGCAAAAGTGTTGTCAACAATTTTATCTTTTTCAAATCTACTTCGTTTTCATAAGGACATAACATATAGATATATCTCAATTTTAAACTATCGGGTACCTGAACATTTTCTGAGATTTTATAATTTGTTATGTCAAAATACGCATCAAGAGTACATGTCTCTTTAATGGGACCATCTTTGCTAATTGTTCTATTTTCGTTTGGAGATTTTTATGTTAAAATTGAATATCATCACGTTTCAAGCATATCATAAATTTATAAAATATAATATTAACTAATTGTCCTCTAGGATGTCAAATCGAGTTGGAGCATTTAAAGCTAGTGTGTAATATATTGTTGATTTCTTTGTTCAGTAAATGCATCTAAATAAATTTGATACATTATATCCAATTTCTTAATTCCTCCCCCTTAATGCTGAGTGAATTGTTCAATCAAATTCACAATCATTATTACTACGTTATAAAATATCACCTGTTTGGGATAAGGATTCAAACTATATGATACATTATTTCCAATTTCTTAATTCCCCCCCTTAATGCTGAGTGAATTATCCAATCAAATTGACAATCATTATTACTATGTTATAAAATATCACCCGTTTGGGATAAGGGTTCAAACTACGCATTTATTCTCAACATTCTTTTTTCTTTATCTCAGTGCATTGTGGTGAATTAATTGTACATATATTGCACTTCAATATAATTAGATGAAAATTTAAGTTATGACCATAAGCCAAGTTATAAAACGGAAAACTATAATGTTGGCAAGATCCGTAATAGCATTTACTGAACAAAAATGGAAAGTACTTTGTTCTCAATACTAATAATTAAAAAATTGATAAGACGAGTTTAACAAGCAATAGTGTTAAATCATTTTTCGATATCCCAACTAACACTTACTGAAATATTGAGACTTAGGCTCACTAGTATTAATAAGACACGTCATCTTTGATGTATAATTAGAAAATCATGCTAATAATTTATAAACAGTAAATTTGTAAACTTCAAGTTGCGAACTCCTTACATTCATCTTGTAGATGTATCAAATCTATTAGATACAAATAATTTCTAGATTGTCAGCGTGGAGGATGATGAGGTCCCATTTATCATCCTAACTAATTTTCAAAAATATAAGGAATTCACTCCCTATTTTAGCTAGTGGCGATCAATGACCAATTTTCAACAACAAATATCATATAGGAATTGTTTGGATCGAAGAATCTTCTAATTCTTTGTTAAATGTCCATTTGATCTTTTTATATTGCATCATTATTGATCTAGTGATGGTTTAATTGAACATGCCAAACAATAAAATATAAGAGTTATTGAAATTTTGATTTAATACAATCAAAATGATCAGTGTACCAATTAAGAAAAAACTATTAAAAACTTCGTAAGTTTATCGTTATTTAGCGGAGAACAAATTACTAGTAATAGTTTATCCATCCATATCACATTATATTAAATCTTCGGGGCCTCAAAATAATATTCTTCTTGAATATTAATATAAATAAACTATTGCTTCGTTAAAAGCAATTTAATTAAAATTACCATTATCTAGGATCAATGCAATATTTACATTAAAATTTTCAAATTGTGATTCTTAAAAAATAATCACATAATATTCTTCAAGAGTATTAATAAATATAAAATTGTGCTTGTTTCAGAGCAACACAATATTTTTCAGGAATATTGATTTGTATTAATTGATTGAAACAATTCTACAATATTCTTCTGGAATATTTAAATGTCTTAATCCTATTTCGTTCCAATATAACAATAATATCATGCTCTTCGAGAACAATAACATATTATTGTTTAGAGTAACAAATCATGTAAGGATTTACTTTCAGAAGTAAAATATAATTTATGTTAGATTTCATATTATTACGCTCTTCCAAAGCAAGTAAAATCTAACTAGAATAATAACGGGAACTATAATGTGTTACTTCGAGATCACATTATATTTTATTATTGCTTCTTCGAGAGGATAATGTCTAGGGGCGGAGCTAGAAAGATACGTTAGGCTGGGCTGGGCTGAAATTAAATAATTTCAATGAACTTATACCATAAAAATTCTTTAAATCACATGATATTTAGTTTATAACGTTAAATTTATGATACTCATAATAATGTGGGTCATAATCAATGTTGTCAAAACCGACCCGACCCGGTTGGTTCGACCAATAAAACCGACAACCAGACACAAAATCGGGCCAAATCATGCCTGGTTAACTGATTATGACAAAACTGCTCAAAACCCACTCAACCGGCTAGTTCAACCATAAATCGGCAAACTGGTTGAGTTTTTGTGGTTTTCACAATTTTTTTTTAGTTTAAAAATTTTTAACTTCATGAATAGATCTCATAAATTACAATTCAAATGCCCATAAAGAAATATTAGATGTCATACCCATTTTTTATAAATGCGTGATAGTGCCTTTTATAGAGGTTTTTCCCTCTAATGGTTTCATAAACTTGCAATGTGGGATAGTGGCAGAACAAAAAAATGTTAAAATGCCCATCAAAATCATTTTTCAAATGTATGTTTAATTTTTGAAGAATGGAGACTAATTGTAGGATAATGGATCTAATTAACAAAGATAGATTTACTTTGAATTACTAATATGAAAATAAAAAAAAAATTATTATTTTCATAGTATTTTATTATTTTTGTATGTATTTATTGCATTTGGTTCGATCCTGGTTTGACCTCGGTTGAACCATTATTAATGTCAATACTATTGTGGAATATTAAAATTATAATTCATATTCTTCAAGAGCAACAACATCAACATGATGGATTATCGATTTAAAGTTTATAAAAGAATATCTAAAAATATTTAATCAGCTTAATAAAATTAATTATCATACAAACATAATGGAATAAAATCTTCATATATAGAAGTTAACATAATTGACTAAATCTTTTACCAACATGCAAAAGATACAAAACATATGAATTCACAAACATATATTTTGAAGTTAAAGACATGAATAACTTCAAAATGAACTTCACATGCACAGAAATTAAAAGGCATAAATTTCACATATCAAAAGGCATGAATCAAAAGGCAATAATTGCGTCAGAGTTAATGCATATGTAAAAAAAAAAATCACGTATATAAAAAATTGGGAATTAATGTATATGTATATAAAAAAATCGTATGTCACCAAATTGATTTTGTTACACATGACGGATGATTATGCTTCTAACTAATTAACTTTAGTTTTGAGATAATCGTGCTCATAATGTGCTATGAACAAAGAAAAAAAAGAGAGAAGATAATGAAGTAATAGAATTGCATGTGTTTTATTGAAAATCAAAACTACATATTTATGGGTAAAGATTGAGGATACAATGATAATAATTTCTAGGGCTGGAAGGATAAACTTATCATTTACCACAATATACATGAATAAATGACAAATTCATTCATTCATGATTCACATATGTTAAAGTCTACTATGAACCTTGAAATGATGAAAACTCATTGTATTATTGGGTGGATTACGCAGCTCGATAGTGTAGAGTAAAATAACAATAACCTCTCTTAGAAATGTCCATATTGAGATCCATAAAGTGTTCTAGTATTCTTACTTAATTACCTTTCCAATGATATATTATATAAATGGAAAATATGTTTTCAATGTTCTCACGATTAGGTTGAAAGTTGCCCCAATAATTTACCTCCTGGAATTCAACTCGCCATAGAAAGAATCTTGACTTCTCTTTGTCCAGGTGTCGTAATTAATGACAACTGTGTCACCTACATTTCATCTGGACCATGTAGATCATGTCCCAATAGAAACATCAACCATCTTATCTCTCTGACCCCTATTGGTGATACACACAAATTATATAGTCTTTACATAGATAATGAAAATATAATTTGCTAAATATAGGTCACATGTAGTTACAGACTTTGTCCTGAGAATGTTTATTATTGGTAGAACTTGCAAAATTAATATTTTGCTGAGTGTATGATGTTCAAGTTTCAGACTTTTGAAACTGACCAATAAGAAGGTGACACAGATGAAGGAATTTTACAGAAATGCTCCCACCTTATGGAGTAAGTGAAACATATAATTCATCCGGGTGACAGATATCGAGTTTAGCTACCCTTCCTCAAGTACGGGGTAGTAGAGCTCCGGTTACCTACTTGTGAGTCACAACCTATCAATTCCTACAAACATTGTTAGTGTGGAGAATCATAATCTCGTGTTGGAGATTGTATCAAGGATTAATGGTTGAGTCCACCTCTACCATTAACTACAACCATCTAAGGTCGTGGAGAGCTGTCCAAGTTTAATTCTCCCCAATTCTAGCTAGTCTTTTCTTTGACAATCACATAGGATTTCTGGGCTGTTTCTCTACACTTACTTGGTACCACTTGGCCTACTCATCTGCAAGATTTCCTCAATGATGAGTAGATGTGATTTTCTTATCCAGAGTAAGGCTCAAGTGTGTCCAGCACACGATGAGCATGAGGCATGTCGTGTGCATGCATTGTAATATTTAAAATGAAGCACACAACGAGTCTCATAAGCATTAGTTATCTTTTTGGCAGTGCATTTAACGCCACAATTGAGTTGTATCATTACACACATCACATTTGAATTGGCTTTAAACGAATTTATTAGTTTCAAAATACATCAATGTAAGGGTCCACTATTGCCAAGAGTTTTCCAGGGAAAAAAAAAAAATTCAAAAACTGCCTTCAAAATGGGTGCGCGAGATATTCACGAAGAAATTTATGGAAGTGATATACGTTAATGAAAATATGGTGTCAATATAGTCAAATACTTGAAGACATCATTTTCATAATATCTGGATATAGAATCCAGGGTACTTATATTAGGACAGTGAATTTCGCTAATTCTAGATATTTTTTCTACTTACATAAATGAGTCTAGAAATAATTACATAAACAACCACACCTTTTAACATTTTTTGACATAAAACATTTTTTTATGTTACCATCACATTTTAACTCGTTTTTGTTTTCACCCTCAGCGGTGGTGGACGGATGCAAGACCACTTCTTTTTCCCTCAGGGGCACATTTTATTTTCCCTAGTGGCAGTGATTATGGTGAAATGTTTGTTTTAAAAGTACAAATATTCATGTTAAGTTCAAAATATCCACTGTGGCCTAAAGTTCCAAAATCATCTCTGAACATAATCTGATCCTAAAAGTAAAGATAATCACGAATGTGGAAAAACTTTCAAAATATCAATTATTAATACCCAAAATGCATGTCCAAAGTGCATATTTACATCTGTGCGAGTACATGTAGAGAAAGATAGGTATATGGCATCATCATTGTTTACAAGGACGATTATTGAACCGATGGGAGGGTGTGGTTGAGACATCGGGGAAGAACTAGAATGGGGAATAGAGAATGGAGATGAGAAGGGTATGTACGTACAGCACAACTGTAATTTTTCTTTTTTATTATTTAATTAATTGGGCTAGGGTTATAATTGTAAAATTATTGTGGTGTAATTATTAAAACATTGTTTAATTAGGGTGTAATTATGAAGTGTGTACAAAGAAAATTTTAATGGCAATATATTTCCTTATAAAGGTAACTCTTTACCATATAAACTTCCCAAATTATCGCCGAAAACTGAAGTATTTCCGTATAATAAAAAAAAATTCAAAATCAAATTACTAACTCACCCCTAAACTAAACCCCACAATATCACCACATAACATCATATCACAATGGAATTTTCGTCCTTCAGCCAATATTTTAAGTACTTACAAAGGTAGTTTTCATAAAATCAATATAATCAAGGCCTGTTTCTAAATGTTTGAACAATAAAAATAAGGGCTGCAGTCTTTCTTCTTCTTATAAGCATTGTTCTAAAAGGCGTAATGCGTAGTGATGCATGGAGGCCAAGCTATGGGCTAGACAAGTTTAGACGAGGCATATGCATAAAAATGAAAAAAGATGTTTTTTTAAGTTATTTTAATTTTAATCAATCAAAAATTCATTTAATAATTAAAAATAATGCAAATCAAACATCCGAAACAGATTCATAGAAAATTTAATACATTTTTTCAAAATTTTCTAACAAAAAAGTAAGTTTCAAATGTAAATTCATCTTTAAATTTTAACTTAAAATTTTTTTTAAAAAAAATATATTAAATCGCCCTTAGGAACACAGAAGCGGTCAACGATTGCAGTTGACTGCTAAACAAGGCACCAAGCCACTTGGCCTGGTCGCCGCACATCGCGCCTAGGCGGTGCATTGGCGATGCCTGGGCCCCTTTTAGAAAACTGCTTATAAGTCCATAATTTTTTGAAGCCCTTAGTCCAAAGGCTCATTTGAACGATCTACATATGCATGTTTTCTTGAGATCTTTGGTTTTTGGTGTTGGTGTTTTTTTTTTTTCCTTTAAATTGACTTTCTGCTAATGGACCATAACTTTGAAGGAAGAGTGGGCCTGAACTGGAAAATTTACGCCAAGGATTGTTCGTTTGAGATTATTAAGATCTGTTTTTGTTTTTGTTTTTGCATTTTTGTTTTCAATTATCTTTCTTTTAATCAACTGTAACTTTGTAAGGTTTGGTCTTGGAAATTTACAGATGGGATTAGAAGTTTGAGTTTTTTACCCTTGCTGAATTTTAGTGTTATCTATTGCTTTGTGTTCAATTTCAGAATCTCTAAATTGTTTTCGCGAGAAAAATGACAGTATTGAAGGAAAAATCAGAAGGTTTAAAATTAATATCGAAGTGTGTATTTCTTTGGTTAATCTTCAGAATTAACTGATTGATTGGATTGAAGTCTTTGTACTTCCTGTGTATGTCAACACTCATAAAGTGTAATTGACAAATATAATGTATTGCGTCCCTAAAAGAGTATTGTAAGAACTAGTTGTTAAAATTTTATAAGTTGAATGCAAATTGTTGATTGAAATGGGCTCTTTGAATTATGTGAGCTAGATTATTTTATGGCTGAATGCATACACACTGCTTTTGTTGTGGCTCTCTGTCAGATAGTTTTGCCTTGAGGAAGCTAGGTTTCTGCTTTTGGTTCTTATCACAGTTCTACCTAAAGCCAAATTATTTATTATTTATTATTTTGCTTTCCTCAAATCCGGAAAGTTGTTGATACATTAATTCACTTACCTTTTTGGACCCCTACAATTCAAATGAACTTCCTGTAGAACACATCAAAAGAAATACAGTTGATCATCTCCTTTATATCAACCAAAAATGCTATGATCTAGTTTTTGTCAAATAATTTTGTTTTATGGT
>CAIGRP010069819.1:0-16873 GCA_903798385.1 Fraxinus cuspidata
CACCTCCCAAGTCCTGAACCGAAAGATTGGACGCTGATTATATTCTTACCTCACTTAAAGAAGACCGTGTTATGAAGATTCATGTAAAGTTCCAATCCAACAAAAGGCAAAGCCATTCACTGGGCCACATTCAGTCAATATGTCAACTATGAACCCATCTATTGTTCGCACTCTAATTTCACATTCTAAGCACTTTATTCTTCCAACAAATTGCTCTGCTCATTTCTTTTCCCATCCATACTCAATAATTGGAAATTTTATAACTCAATAGGCAACCGAATCCAAATCTGAAGCTGAAGCATACCAGGAGTTGCAATTAACACGCCCACAACTTTAAATTCGTAGATGGAAAAAACCTGCCTCGAAATCGGTTGTAAGAGCATATTTCTTGATCTCATTTTCTTATCAGTTCATAGTTTCCATTAACAATGATGTTTTTATTGTTGAATGGTAATGGTAGTGTTGTCAAAATAATGACTCGTACAATCAAAAGAAAGAAAAAGTAGAAATGAATGAAGCGAGCTACGCCGTAACAAATCTCAAGATTTTGCCCATGCACTGGTGCTAATTTGATTATATCTGGAGATACAATGATTCTTCTAGAGTCAATATTGTAATACAGCAATCTTGCTAGTCGAATCAAAGTGCGGAAAGAATTCTTCTTGAACGAAATGGATAAACTAAAAGTACTTGATCGAAGTGAAATTTGTGTACAGTTCTTATTTAATATTGATCAAATTATTAATAATTTCTTTTATTTGGAAGGAGGAATTTGATTACTTTTATTTCTCGTATTTTGAGTGTTTTCAACGTTTTCACGAAGAACATTCAAATGGTCATATTTTCAAAAATGCATTTTAACAAACAAGTTTTGAGTATTTTTCACATATGGAAACTAAAAACAGCAAAGCTAATTAACGCTCCATAATTTTCTTGCATCTAACCAAAAATGCTTTTCTAAATATGAAAAGATCCGTGAAAAGATCCATAAGTGGATATTACTTCAGACTACTTCATCTTCTGCCTATCTTATCAAAATCAACTCTTTCTCGAGCCCTCTACAAGTTATAAATTGAGAAATTCAATTTAAGCCCAATATTGATATGAAAATTTTAACATTCTCAGTATTTAAATTATTAAATATTTATTATACATATAAAATTCATTTCTTGAAATCTATTGGGGTTGGAAGACATTTATATTATGTGGGTTTGGACGGGATAAATTATTTGTGTTCTTTACTGCATGGCTAGTCCTGGACCGTGTTTTAAATAGCTTGGTCGATCTAAATCTCTCGAATTAAATTTAATTTATTTAAACCAAATAACTCAAGAAAATAGTTTAAATATTTCGAGGAGTTACATGTTCCCCTTCTTAAAATAAATTTCATCTTTGAACTTGTACATATATACTCCATATGCTTTCTCTGGGTTGCTGTGATATCTTTTTTCATATTGCTTCACATCGATTTCCTAACTGTCCTTAGCATTCTAACCATGTTTGTCACATATATAAGTTATGCCAAGTCTGAAAAGTCATGAATTTAACTTCTGCTTACAGTAGATAACATATAATTATAACCTATTCGTAAGCAATTATTATGCCTCATTGAACAGCTTAAAAGCAGCAGTAAAAAATATGCAACTAACGTACCATTTCGAAACATTTTATAAGGTTAAGAGCATAGAATTTAAAATCATGACTGGAATTAAATTCGCGATGTAACATTAAAATTCACACCTTGGAATTCCGGACACTGGTTGATCGATGATCGCTTGGGCCAAGGATCTGATTTCATCATTCTATTTAAAATTTCAGTAGTCCAGTTAGTGCTTTTAAATACAAGTCATGTGATTGTTTGATTTCTCGCAAGTGTGCGGTATCGTGAACATATAATTAAGTGAAGATGGATTATCGTTCTTACGATGACCATGTACTTAATCTAGTGTCAATCAACTCTATTTGAATAACCAAGTGTGTTTGAACGATTTATACTAATTAACTAGTTAAAGTAATTATTCTAGTGATCAAAGTATATACGAAGGCTTTTGTAAAACTTAGATTTGATGGTTACTAAGGGAGTGTTTTGTGAATATTATTGAGAAAATAATGTATTTTAAATAATGATATGATGGGAAATATGTGGTTAAAACTAAGGGAAAGTTATTGATGTAATGAAAAATATTATTTTATTGAATAATGTGTGGTTGAAAACGAGTTTTGAAAGAATGCATTTTAAAAGAATGTGTGTCAAACGTGGGCTAAGAATCTAAATTCCTCTTATTTATCTGTTTCAACGCAATTCAATAACATAACAATATGTGTATATATTTAGTAGCATTTCTTGATGTCCATTAATGGATTTTTTTAAAGTGATGACTTATGTGGATTTTGTGGATTTTTTTAGAGATTCGTATGGAATTAGTGGAATTCTTTTGTAAACTTTATAAACTATCATTTTAAAACTTTTATAAATGTTTGTAGAATTTAAAAAACATTTTAATGCAATTTTGATAACGAGTACATCATTTACGGAAATATATCTTGATATACAAAATATGCTTAATGTTGATCCCTTTGATTTGGCATTGAAATTTTTCTTTCACAAGTATTCAACCATTCCGGTTCCACTTGTAAAAGTTACTTCTCAAGTGAAAATGAAATTTGTAATTAAAATCGAATCCCATTTGCGTAACTTTGTAGAGGAAGAATGTCCCCGAGGGTGAACACGAAGATTCCGATAGAGAGGATCGTAATGTAAATGATTTTTGAGATATAGTTGATATAGTTCATGAGGATGATATGGATATTCCCGAGACATTTGCTACTCACTAAATCTTACTATTAAGCACATAATTCACGAGAAAGTTCAAGACAATGGGGATAAAAGGCAATTTACAAATAAAGATTTGATTTCTCTACCCAGTCAGAGATATGAGTGTGGTGGGAGTTCACAGGCTGGGCCGAGTACAAAATTTTCTAATTGTTCACGTATGGTTCCCGATGATGAAGATTAACAAGTCGATCAATTGTTTCACACGAAGAGAAATTTGCAGGAAGCTCTGCATCAGATCCCAATGAAACACAACTTTGAGTTTAAAGTAAAGAAACGTACACAATTATTTGTGTGGACAACAATTGCAATTGGCATTTGAGAGCGACGATGATTGACACAAATGAGTTCTTTGTAGTCTAAATATGACGGGCATATACGAAGATTAGTTAAATAGTGTCCCATTTTTAATATACGTGCTTAGCCAGATGGTGAGCTTATTGATCCAATAAATTGTTGCAAAACTATCTCAAGTCATCGTATCATCCTATTTTGAAGTATAAGTGCATATGTTCACTCTTTAATGGTTCGGCGCTATTAAGTCATTTGTGGTTCAATTATTGCATCTGTATTGATTAGTTTATGTTATCCTTCGAGGCTCCAACACTTGTACAAATTCAGGAATGGAAAAGCAATCACATAGAAGAATGAACTCATTATATATATAGAGCGAACTGATTACAAAAAGAGTACATGGCGAAGACAAAACAAAAAAAAAATAAAAATGAAAAGCCTAAGTCTATGTGGGGACATCATCCTAATAGGCTCCACCGGCCTTCTTCCAAAATTTCAACAGAATCTTCAACGTTATCTGCAGGAGTGGTTGGCTCTACTGGAAGGAACTCCTTCCTTATAGAAGCCAAGTCCACTTGGCGGTGCAGCATGACCATTTTCTTTAAGATTTCATTGTATGCGACCTTCCTCCAGTACAAATCGAGGTCGTCATACTCAACCGTTTCATGGAAATATGCCACATAATTTTTCACGGCTCCCTCTCACTCTCCTGCTCTACTCAACTGTTACCTTAAACTCAATAGTCAACTCACGTACTTGGGACTTCAACTCCCCATTCTCTTTATTTGTGTTTCCAAGGCTAACGAGCTATTCTCTATAAATTATCAGAATTCTTGACTCGCTTTGTCAAAACATTAACTTTAGCTTCTCAAAAGTGGACCTTTTTCATCAACTTCTCATTTTCATTTGAAAGTGTATCCACCATCGGCTCCGCCTCAGCCTGTTTCACCTTGAAGGCCTCAAGAACTTCACCGACAATAGACGCCTTAGCCTTTGCCTTCTTCAATTTAGTCTTTGCATCAGCCACCTTTTGAAAAATTCTTTATTAAGCCTCTACATTATCTTCATGTTCTTCTAGGCATTCAGAAAATGTTTTGTGATCATACTTGTAAGGCAATGCCAGCTTCTATCTTATCCACTGAGTAATAGGTCTCGACGTGTGAAGAATACTTGTCAATCTAATACTTGTGATAAATTTTTGTAGCTACCTGGACCTCGACGAGAAGCATCTCCATAATTTGGCCGTACTATAGGCTTCACTACGTCAACATGCTCACCCTCTTAGCAAGGGCCTCACCTTTGCTTTATTCAGTCTTACTACAGGTTTCAACTACACCAATAAGCTCTCCCTCTTAGCAAGGGCCACACCTTTACTTTATTTAGCTTTACTATAAGTTTCAACTACATCAAACAGACTCGCCATTTTAGCAAGAGTTTTGCTTTTGCTTTATTCAGCTTTACTACAGGTTTCAACCAATTTTGCGAACATTGAATTTTCTTCATCATGCAATATCAAACGTCAACTTCAAAGTCCAAGCATTATATAAATAATCATCCATGAATTTCGAAGACTATTGAGCTACGCTACCTCTTTTTTCGCAAAAACACACAAAAATAAGAAGTCCTCAACTTAAAAGTCCACACATTATATGAATAATTATACATGAACTTCGGGGACTATTTTTACGCTTCACATTATAAGGCCTCTCAAATCCTGCATGATATGCAACCTGGGCCCCCACACTCTATCTCAAACTGCCTCGAAGCAATTTGATCGAACCACGTGAATAGGCCGAGCCAATGTGCAGATGTTGAACCCATTGGATTGTGTAGACCTCCATGGAAAGAACAAAACTTGCATCATGGGAGAAGTTGCTAATGGAGCTCGACACAAAATATTTTCTGGCAATCCATGGTATGTGATTGATGTGACAATCCATTGTCAAAATGCCCTTCCCAAGCCAATCATGTCAGGTCTAAAGCCGCAAACTAGGTATTATGGATAATAAAATGGTATTAGCATTCAATACTCATGATTGATTGATGGCTATGACAAGAGGCTCCAATCTTTATAATGAGGCTATGACACGAATTAAGTTTTACATTGAAAACGAATAAGTTGATTCATATGCTTGATAAGTTTAAATATCAAACTTAGATGCTAGTCTTGAAAACTACTATATTATACATCTATAAACACAATTTAGAATAGTTTGGGGTGATTGAACAGTTGTATGAAGGTATTGATATGAATGGGGATTCTACGTATGCAAATTCTTGTGTGGATTGTCTAAGGACAATAACATGAAAATTATGTGAAAATCTTAACTTTGAGGTCGTTTTTTAAGATTGAATGCTTAATGTAGGGGCATTGTACTAATCATTATATAAAAAGGGGAAAAAGTTGCCATGTTTTGAAGCTACCTAACAAAAGATCTCAATGAAGACACTTAATGAATATGCCATAAAGAAACTCAAAAGGGATAAAGCTAGTGCATGAAATAGAAGATGTACAATAAATTTGAAAAGTAGGTGTATGAATTAGAAGATGCACTACATGCTTTGATTAATCTCCAAACACTTATTTGAGAAAATTAAACTTTACACAATGTACTACTAGTTTAGTTGATTCTTAGAGGTTGGAGCAATTAAACTAAATGAGAATTCTTATTTGTTGAGATATTGATTTGCAATGAGTAAGATCTATCCAAACTAGAGAGGGTAAGGATTCAGTCTTTGATTACACCTTGAAATGGCAATCAAAAGAATAAGTTTAGAAGTGTGTATCTCATGAGTGAAGAAATTATATATTTAACTTATGAATTTATGATGTTTTACTGAATTCTTCGTACAAACATATCAATTTTGCGTTGGATAAGTAGAAATTGATTTTGTTATTGTGAGTTTCACGTTGTGCTTAGAATTAATACAATAATTTCAATCATTAGACAAATTGTAGGTTATTTGATTAATTTTATAGTATTAAAAGTTGGCTGACCATAATTGGGTAATTAACTTCGCTTGCTTGTTTATTTGTTGAGATATGCTATAATTTTGTTAGAGGACAAACAAATGTAAAAAATTTGAAGGTATTTGATAAGTGCATTTTGTATACTTATCTAAGCCATTAGATTATAATATTTTTATTACTTTTAATAAATTGTAGCCTAATCTCGAAGATTGATTGTTTGTTTTTTAAAATTCAATGATTGAAGTGAAATTGTAGGAAAATGAACGAAAAATGGCTAAAATGGAAGAAATCCAAAGTTCTGTGGACCTAAAGAATGGCAATTAATGAAGAAGAAATTAACACACATTCTTTTGACTCCATTGATTGTCCAATAATTGATTTTGTGACTAAGCTCTAGGAGGTAGAAGTCTATATGGCTGACTTTGAATCTTATAAAATATGCAAATCATATCACATTGAAATAGACAAGGTTAAGATTTAGATCATCAATGAGTAGTCGAGAAAAGTCAAAAGAAGGAAACTAATCAAAGTGTTAAAAAGCATTCTTCAGAATTCCATTACTCAGATTGCCAAATTCTTGCTAGTGACTATAAACTAGTGTTGTTTGGTAGATAATCCAATTTTCTTCCCTTTTATTTTTATACTTTTTAGATAATATGTCAGGTAAATAAATTGTTTTTTTGTGCTAATAGTTAGTTAGTATCTTTATCTCTCCTTTTGTCCTTAGACTTTCTTGTTAGTTATGATGTTTTTGAGCTTAATGCTAATTATTCCATATTAGTATGTCATTAATGATTGAATTTTACTCATTTTTTGGGACATGATACTTAAGAACACAGAAATTAATAATCGATAAGGAAAAAGATGCAGCCAAGAGAATCATATATTGTTAAAATTTTGGTCCAGATCAACCTTCATCATCACACACAAATTGAAATGATCTATTTGTTAACTAAGGGTCAGTAATTGAAATAACTAATGAATTTACAGTGATTTACTTAACTTTTCACACAAACACTTCGATTTTGCATTGGATAAGCAGTGTGAATTGAAGTTGTTAATAGAGTGAATACATTAAGTTCAACTATGAGACAAAACGTAGGTTATCTGATAAATTTTATAGCTTTACTTGATTAACTGGCTACCAAATTAACATTGTTTGTTTGTTTGTTTGTTGGGATATACTATAATTTTGTTTAATGACAAATAATTGTTTAAGTTTGGGGTATTTGATCAATGTATTTATACACTTATCTAGGCCATTTGATTAGGATTTTTTTATTACTTATAATAAACTATAGCATAATCTTGATTATTATGGTTTGTTAGGTAAACTCAGTGATTGAAGCAAAATTGTAGTAAAGGGACAAAAAAAAAGGCTAAAATGAAAGAAATTCAAAGTTCGGAGAAAATATCCTATAGTCGATTCGAACCAGAAAAAGATGATTGAATTCAAGTAGAAATCGGAGGAGTGAAATTTATTGAAAGTATTTTCACAAATTAATTTGTAACAGCACAAGTTATGCTCAAGATTTTTTACTGGAGATTTAAGACCCATTTTTTGGCATAGTAAACGTTTGAACCGTAAATATGTCAAGTCTACGAAAATTGAACCCCTTTAAGTTATCCCTCCCGTTCCCTTTGAATTACGTTAATCAAGTATCAAAAGATAAAGATATTATAAAAATCCTAGTACGAAGACATAACCATGCTTAACGTGAATGTAACTTTCCTTATTTATTTTGAGCTCTTTTGGAATCCTATTTGGACGTATTTCTTGAACTAGTGTCACCTTCTATAATACAAAACATGGGCAATCGTTGAAAGATATCACTCGCACTTCAAAAATCACTTCCATACAATAAAATCATTCAAAAACAGGGGGCCAAATTCATTATAAGTTGGAGAGGATAACAAGTCTAGCACGTGGATTGAATCAAGAAACATCAATAACCTGAAGAATCAAATCTCAGAGTTGATAATCAAGAACTAGAATTGGACTGTGATATATCCCTCTTGTTGAATTTCAATTGATGCTTTTCCATTCTTCTTCTTATTTTATCTTTAGAAACATGTTAAGCTAGATTCCTTTGTATTTGATCAAGATGAAGTCATTATTTATTTATTTATTTTTAATTCAAGAATAAACGGTTTAAGAATTCTTGTATCAATTAATTAATTGATTATGCATGCTCATTGCATTATCTAATTGCATGGTCACTAATTAGGTAATTAATTGATTGATTGTGGTGATGGAAAATTCACAACTAAGCAGAACATTGCAGGATTAACACACTGGAAACATATGTTAAGAATAACATACACCGTGTGTGCAATCACCTCAATAATTGTGTTATTGAATGCTTTATCACATAGATGATCGTGTAATTGAATGCGTTTTACTCATTTAAATTAGAACAAGGAAAAAAAAGTTGACTACAGTAGGATTATCGATTGTCAAAAAGTAGGAATGAAACTAAATTGCATAGTTGAGAATTGAAAATAGGATAATCATAAGTGGATTCAGAATTTCAACACATACATCTTATATTTTAGTTTATAATCATCTTAGATAATTAGTAGATCGTTTAGAATAATAAAATGATCTCTTTTGTTATTTACATTCGAATTTGATAATTAGTTGTTCGAATTCAATTTAAGGTTTATTTCCGGTGAGACGATCTTCTTAGCCCATCAAATTTATTACTTGTCAACTTTCTTGTATGCTTGCAAGATTTATCCGAAGAACTAACTAATGATTTTCACTTAAATAATCATTTAAAATTGGTTAAAACAAATTTTGTATCCAAATTTCCAACACGATTTAAATCTTATTGGATTTAACAATATTTTATGCTAATATAATAGTAAATCGAAATATGTTATTAATTGAGTACTAATTGTATATGATAATTGTATTCATGTAGCTTTAGTTACACCCTCTAAATATATGGCTTTGATTCTCTATAAAATACATTAGAGTTTTAACTATTTCTGAATTCTCTTATATTGCTCTCTCTTTTCTCTTTAATTTTACAACACATTGTCAACATGAATTTTATTCTTGTTTCATGTTTGTGAAATAATAAAAAGAAAATCTTCCCCAAAAAGTTCATATTCGATTCAATCGTGTTCATGAAGGTGTTCACACTTTTATAATTGTTTCAGGAAAATACACGAAAAGATCAAATTGTAGGAAGGGTGAATTGAATCTTACAAATACAGAAATCGAGTCTTACAAAAAAAGAGAAAAAAAAAAAAAGCATAACAAAAAAGGCTACTAAATTTTATAGATCTACCAAATTTAATTAAGATAATTCTTTTTCAAAAAAATCGTTTGTTCGTATTTTATATCCAATTTTATACAAATACATGATATTATGATTCAAGTTAATATTAATGATGTTATGGACAAACAGTGATTAATAACAACATTATTCATAAGTTAGATTTGGAAATATAGTATTTGTTGAATTACTTTATTTTTGTGGCTTATTTGTAAATCCTTAATATATATAATATGCAGTTTGAATCTCATTGTGTTTGAATCTCATTGTTCATGGGGAAGACTTGTCATGTAGATATGAAGGACGTGTTGGTTAACTGCACTTTTTATAGTTAGTTAAGATTTTTAAGTATGTCATGTCATATATGTCATGTAATGTTATGAAAAAAGTTGTAAAAAAGGTATCTCGAACTTTTGTTTGGAAGCTAGCAAATGTCCTTGATATGTAGATGAAACGTTATGAATTGTCATGTTTTGTTTAAAAGAAAGTTAAGTTGTACTATTCAGATCTATCTATACTTTCCTCTTGAAGGTAAATATAAATAAATAAAGAATGGGTGTTTAGCAAGTACTTTTCTTCGACTTTGTTCATTTATGCATATTGTTTATAGAGTATACTTTCCTCCTCTGAAGTTGTCGATTTATGGAATAGATTTGAACAGCGTAACAAGATAATCAAGAAGATCTGAATATTTATTCGTGCCCACCAACTCCACGATGTGTCGTTAAGATGAATTTGCACTCTTTTATGACGTTTAAAGACGTTCAGCAACAGACTTCTATGATAAAACCAATTTCATATCCTACAAAATGGAAGTAGCACAACATTCAGCACGAGATCTAACGAACGCAATGAAATGTTTTCTACTTAGGAGCAGTGTCAAGATAAGAGAGGGAAATGAGGTTTACAGCAAAACAAGCATATTTACGATGAAAATTGTGTAAATTTTCTAGCAACAGTGTAGACTATTAATAGAATTTTTCGTGGTCATCTCAACACTCTATAAGTCTTTTTTCAAAGTAGTTCTACTATTGAGATAGCCCTTGAAAAATGGACAAACAACTTTGTTTTGATTAAAACACTGCATATGTTAAGTCAGCTAATACAAGTCTATTACATCGATTAATAGATGTCAGTTGCATGGATTAGAGACAAAAAATTTCCTAGAAACAAGCCAATAGAAGTTGAATTATCAATAAAATTTTTTACAGTAAGTTCACAAGAATTTGGTTAATTACGTTTTGTGACCTACTCACATTCGTATCTGTACACTAATTGAATGAGACACAAACTTGGATTTGAATACGAACACGGGCATGTAGGACAGCCGACGCTAAACATATGGGCTAAGGACGAACCTAATAGGATCTACATCTCCCCCCCTCCAAAGACTAATAGTACCCATTGTTAAACTTCCACTATACAATCCACACAAAAGTATTCAACAATTTCCCAAACGTATGGGCTTAGGACGAACCCATTAGGATCTACATCTCCCCCCTCCAAAGACTAATAGTACCCATTGTTAAACTTCCACTATAAAATCCATACAAAAGTATTCAACAATTTCCAATTAAATCAAATTTTCACTTTTTTAAAGTATCAAGTGCGTGACTTTGAAATCAATAATTAATAAATGATTTTCGTTAAATAAATATATCTTGTTAATCACCTCATGGTGTAGAACCTGAATATCATTCATCCTGTTAATATGGGAGTACGGGTCCAACTAAAAATTGAGTTCAAAGTTGGCATATTTCACTATTTTATGAACCCTTTACAACAATGCATGAATCACGACGTTGTACTTGTTTAATTGGTGTACGAATTGGACAATCAAAATCTTTAAATAAATAAATAAAGTATTATTTAGATTTTCGAGGTCTTCGCATTGAAATCAATGGAGGCTAGTTTCCATGGTTAAATTTGTACCTTGAATACCACCAATCTCAAATTTACTGTGAATTAGGAATTGATTAGGTGTCATATTTTTAATTCTCAATAAGTACTTTGACCATTTTCAAATATAACCAGCCTTATCCCTCCAAAATTTATGTGGATTTATTTATTAATGACAACTCCAAATTTTGAGATAAATTCATTAATTATTCAAGCAATCAGTGGAAATTATGAAAATCTTAATGCATTCGCTGCATGTAACATCAGATATTGAGAATTCAGTTAAAATTCAGAATAATGCTATTTAATAACATTCAATTGCCACTTACATTGGCGCTAAGCACCAGTGGTGCTAATTAACATTACTCTAAATGCGGTCAACAATGTAATTATTCTCACAATCTTGACTTTTCAACGCTACAAATGTAAATGTAAATTACCCCTATGTGTAGTGAACTCCTGCTGAATCCAAACATACAACATTTTGGTAAATATACATCACTCTCCAATCCATGGACATCTTCAACAAATTCCAATGCTTTGTTTTGTTTATGCCATTCATGAACAGAGATATAACAATGCTTTATATTTTTCTTTCTTTTCTCACACGTTAACAGTAATTTTTCTGAAATTGATATCATGTTTCAGGTAGTCTGCAGTGCAGTCCTGGAACCCTTAAGGACATTACAATTGGACAAGTTAAAACCGGAGTGAAAATTCAGAATAAACCGGAGTGGAAAGTGACAGTCCGCCAAAAATGCTCCTGTAGCTTTACAAACTTGCAAGTACGTTGCCCTGGGTTTGATTCTGTTGTTAAGCCCTCGCTTTTATTATTTCCAAGTCCGGCCAGGGCTTGTGCCTTATTTACAACGGGAACAGTTTACGAACATTCGATTTCACTTATGGCTCGGATCAACCGATTGCTTTTGTTCCATTTTCATTCGAAGAAGCATGCTCTTGAATGAATGGATTGCTATTGATATATAGTGTTATTCTAATAAAACTTGTGACATTGCTGGTTTATAATAAAACCTTTTGTGTATCGTTTTATTTAATTACTGAAAATTTATTAATGCAATAATGATTTAGTTTTATGGATATGTGGAAATGCTTTTATTTGTTTTAAGTTAATCCAATGTATTATCATTAGTTTTAAAATATCACCATATATGATAGTACATGCAATGTTCAATTAAATGAGTCACTTAATATCACATTTAATTGGACTTGACATTTAATGCCGCCTACATATACATATAGTGATAGCACCAATATTGCTAAATAACAATATTCTAATTTTAAGGCAATGGACCCATAGTTGTATTGCACTTTCACAAACACCTACCCCTTCCCTTTTTTTCTTTCAATATTAAAGAGTTTTGTCAAAACTTATCTTCGACTTTTAGAGTGAGAAATGATTTCAACTTGTCCGCTGGTTTTGAATTTGTAAGTAACATCCATTTTTTAAATTTTTTTGACCAACATACGCTGCTCTTTTTAGAAGTGTTATTGAATTCTTCATCTTCCATTTTGCACAAATTTTGAACCATGGTGACACTCGTCATATTTGGCAAAATTGTCAAGAATTAGAGACTCTATTCCTACTACTCAACTTTGTCTAAATTTCCAAAAGAACATCTTAATAAAAGGGTACTACGGTCAATATGCTTAACAAGGCGGTGTGCTAGTTAATTCATTTTCAAGAGATGGTCGAGTTGATCCTCACAGATAATTTATATTTCCAAATACTTTCTTAAATTAATATTAGATAAAGAAAAAATAAATTTCTTTCGCACATTGTTCAACCCTTCACCTCCCAAGTCCTGAACCGAAAGTTTGGACGCTGATTATATTCTTACCTCACTTAAAGAAGACCGTGTCATGAAGATTCATGTAAAGTTCCAATCCAACAAAATCAAAGCCATTCACTGGGCAACATTCAGTCACTATGTCAACTATGAACCCATCTATTGGTCGCACTCTAATTTCACATTCTAAGCACTTTATTCTTCCTCTTCACTCCAACAAATTGCTCTGCTCATTTCTGTTCCCATCCATACTCAATAATTGGAAATTTTATAACTCAATAGGCAACTGAATCCAAACCTGAAGCTGAAGTATACCAGGAGTTTCAATTTACACGCCCACAACTTTCAATTCGTAGATGGAAAAACCTGCCTCGAAAACGGTTATAAGAGCATATTTCTTGATCTCATTTCTTATCAGTTCATAGTTTCTATTAACAATGATGTTTTTATTGCTGAATGGTAATGGTAGTGTTGTCAAAATATCGTACAATCAAAAGAAAGAAAAAGTAGAAATGAATGAAGCGAGGCATGCCGTAACAAATCTCAATATTTTGCCCATGCGCTAGTGCAAATTTGATTATCAGATATCAGTCTCTGGAGATACAATGATTCTTCTAGAGATAAAAAAATTGTACTATAGCAATCTTGCCAGTCGAATCGAAGTGCGGATAGAATTCTTCTTGAACGAAATGGATAAACTAAAATTACTCAATTGAAGTAAAATTTGTGTACAGTTCTTATTTAATATTGATCAAATTATTAATAATTTCTTTTACTTGGAAGGAGGAATTTGATTATTTTTATTTCTCTTATTTTAAGTATTTTCAACGTTTTCACGAAGAACATTCAAATGGTCATATTTTCTAAAATGCATTTTAAAAAATACGAAATCAAACAAGTTTTAAATATTTTACAAATATGGAAACTAAAAACGGCAAAGCTAATTAACGCTCCCCAATTTTCTTGCATCTAACCAAAAATGCTTTTCTAAATATGAAAGGATCTGTAAAAAGATCCATAAGTGGATATTACTTCAGACTACTTCATCTTGTGCCTGTCTTATCAAAATCAACTCTTTCTCGAGCCCTCTACGAGTTATAAATTGGGAAATTCAATTTAAGCCCAATATTGATATGAAAATCTTAACATTCTCAGTATTTAAATTATTAAATATATATGATACATATAAAATTCATTTCTCGAAATCTATCGGGGTTGAAAAACATTTATATTATGTGGGTTTGGACGGGATAAATTACTTGAGTTGTTTACTGCATGGCTAATCCTGGACTGTGTTATAAATAGCTTGGACGATGTAAATCTTTCAAATTAAATTTAAATTATCTAAACCAAATAACTCAAGAAAATAGTTTAAATATTTCGAGGAGTTACATGTTCCCCTTATTAAAATAAATTTCATCTTTGAATTTGTACATATATACTCCATATGCTTTCTCTGGTTTGCTGTGACATCTTTTTTCATATTGCGTGACATCGATTTCCTAACTGTCCTTAGCATTCTAACCATGTTTGTCACATACATAAGTTATGCCAAGGCTGAAAAGTTATGAATTTAACTTCTGCTTATAGTAAATAACGGACAATTATTATGCCTCATTGAACAGCTTAAAAGCAGCAGTAAAAAATATGCGACGTACCATTTCGAAACATTTTATAAGGTTAAGAGCACAGAATTTAAAATCATGCTTGGAATTAAATTTGCAATGTAACATTAAAATTCACACCTTGGAATTGTGGACACTGGTTGATCGATGATCGTTTGGGTCAAGGATCTTATTTCATCATTCTATTTAAAATTTCAGTAGTCGAGTTAGTGCTTTTACAGACAAGTCATGTGATCATTTGATTTCTCGCAAGTGTGCAGTATCGCGAACAAATAATTAAGTAAAGACGGATTATCGTTCTTACGACGACCACATACTTAATCTAGTGCCAATCAAATGTATCTCCATTTGAATAGCCAAGTGTGTTTGAACGATTTGTACTAATTAACTAATTAAACTAATTATATGAAGGCTTTTGTAAAACCTAGATTGGATGGTTACTAAGGGAGTGTTTTATGAATATTATTAGAAAAGAATGTATTTGAAATAATAATATGATGAGAAATATGTGGTTAAAAGTACGGGAAAGTTATTGATGTGATGGAAAATATTATTTCATTGAAAAATGTGTGGTTGGAAACGAAAAGAATGTATTTTAAAAGAATGTGGGTCAAACATGAGCAAAGAATTTGAATTCCACTTATTAATCTGTTTCAACATAATTCAATAACATGACAATATGTGTATATAATTAATAGCATTTCTTGATGTCCATTAATGGATTTTTTTTAAAGTAATGACTTATGTAGGTTTAGTGAATTTTTTAGAGATTTGTATGGAATTAGTGAAAGTTTTTTGTAGACTTTTATAAACTATCATTTTAAAATTTTTATAAACTTTTGTAGAATTAAAAAGACTTTTAGTTGAAGTAGAATTAAGGTGGATCTAGTGCAATATTATGAAATTATCACATAAGAGGTGGTGGTTCTCACAGGACCCTTCCTCCTTTCCATTTCCCTTCCTCGCCCCATATAATAAAAAAATATTTTAAAAAGAATAAAAAATTAAGACCTTAATTAAATAAATAACAATAATTATATATATAAAAAATAAATTAATATTCATTGATATGATATACCTTTAAGGAATAAATAAAAAGTATATGTTTAAATTTAATTATAAATTAGTCTATATAAAATTTTATAACTTGATTAAAAATAGATATTTTTCACAAAAGATAAATGAAAAAAGAAAACAAAATGATAAGAATACAATTTAATTTTTTTCATATAAAATAAACAATAATAATAAAAATAAAAAGAAAAATAGAAACTAATATAGTCAATAGAAAAAATTAAATTTTAATCATATTTTAATGTTCGTGGAAGGGAAAAGGGACGAGAAATATTGAAAAAAAAAATACATATTAATTTATTTTTACTTTTTTTTGTGAAAGTCTTTAAAAATCTCGTGATTAATGAGAGACAAATTTTGAGATTTTATTTTAATACTTTCTGTTCAAAAGTTAGTACCATGGAGATTTTTATAGTCTCTAAAAATGATTAAAATTTGAATACCCAAAAACTTATCNAAATTTTGAGATTTTATTTTAATATTTTCTGTTCAAAAGTTAGTACCATGGAGATTTTTATAGTCTCTAAAAATGATTAAAATTTGAATACCCAAAAACTTATCGAGATTTCTATTTTAATTGAATACATGATAACTTTTAGAGATTTTTTAAAAGCCTTAATTAAATACACATAACGTATGTCTCAGCTGGAGCTTGAATAGCTTCGGAAACAATTGGAAGAAATAAAACAATTGGGAGAAATGTTGGAAAGTGGGATTATTGTGCCTGCGAAATCACCATATGGAACTCCCGTGTTGTTTCAGAAAAAGGCCGATAGTTCTCTTAGAATGTGCTGTGACTAAACAAGATCACTGTAACGAATAGTTATCCTATTCTGCTAGTCACCGATTGCTTCGACCGATTCAGTCGAGCTAGATACTATACCAAGATTGATCTCAGGTCCGGATACTGGCAAGTTCGGATCAAGGAGGGAGATGAAGAAAAGGCTACGGTGATAATAAGATACAGAGCCTTTGAATTCAAAATGAGGCATTTTGGCTTAACAAACGCTCCAGCGACGTTTTGTACGATGATGAACAAGGTACTTCACGATTTCTTGGACGATTTTGAAGTGGTGTATCTA
>CAIGRP010069824.1:0-26754 GCA_903798385.1 Fraxinus cuspidata
AAAGGTAGAAACGTTTTCCACAATAACAATGAAATGTGAGGATTTTATGTGCTAATTACCATATATTTAATCAATCCAATAGACATTTGATAGTTATGCACATTCTACAACACCTTCATTATGTGATTTTTTGAACCATCTTCAACGCATTTTATGGATTGTAATATATATATATATTCTTTTTTTTTTTTTTGGCAATGTCACAAAATAATTCCACTAAATTAAATTAAATGAAAAATGTAAGACCAACTTAATTGGAGTTATTAACTAGATTGGTGTTTTAGCACCATTAATTCTAAATAGCATTTCTCATGCTTTTCAAACAATGTATATTTCATCGAAGTAGCACATTTTTTTTTCTCTCAATTCTAGTTCTATATTATCATCTCCTTTCCTTTATATAAAGCAGCATCCCTTTGCAATAAACACACTTCAGTTAGATACATACATTTAAGTGCATCACGCAAACACAAAAATCAGAAACAAAGAAGGAAGGGGAGAGGAAAATGAGAGTTTTTAAGTACAAGTAAATTTTCGTAGTAGGACTTCTTAATTGATAAAAAGTTCTTTGCATACTCTATTTTAAAGTTTAATTGAGTTTTTAAGCATTTTTTATTTTTTTCACTAATAATACAAATGTATAATAAACCTTGAACAAGTAATGAAATTTGAATTCATTACTGCAAAATGGTTTTTCATTGTTTTTCTTTTTATAAATTTTCCAATTTTTTGCAATAAATTGGTGAATATTGCTACTTTTACCATATATTATTAAAGTTGTTGATTTATGCAAAATTTCATTTTAAAAGTATGTCCGTAAGAGCGTGTCTTGAAGGGCTTTTTGAAAGCCTAAAAGCTCTACATGAAACGGAAAATACTTTTGATTGAAATAGTTATTGTTTGCCATTGTAGCAAAAAAATGCTTCTTGACCAAAAATAATTTTTTTTTTTTTAAAGTTGTTTCAGAGAATTTCAAATTTTGGAATTTTAAAAACTCTCTACATTTAATTTTTATGGGAAGTTGAAATATGCGTTTAATGATTTTTTTAAAAAAATATTTTCAAACAGAAAATTCTGTCATCCCCCACCCCCACCCAATTGGAATGGTAGCCTCCTCACCATTATCTGTTTTATTCTATTTCATTTAGTTTTTTTCGTTTACATGTAATTTATTTGTGTTTTATGGAATTATGTGCACATGATGTACATAATTTATACTAAAATGATTGTGTAAATATTTAATTGAAATATTTATTTACTATATAAAAATGTATGAGTTATATAATAAATAATCAATGCCGAGTCAATTTACCTATGTAGTATGAAAGAAAAAATGAAAAGCACTTTTATACTCCCAAATACTGGAATCAGTCTCTACGGTACTTTTTGGATTAACTTCCAAGCAATAAACAACTCTTTTTTTAAAAATTTTACGCTCTAGTTTTGAAATTTCTATTCATAAAGATGTACCAACAGACCCTAAATTTACTTGTTCTCAGTGTTGTTGTTTTGTAGTTCCTGAATTATGCTGCATTATTATGAAAAATGTTTGCTCTGGCTAAAAGCAATAAACATTAGGGTTGGACAAAACTTTTGAATCTAATTGAATCCGCATAGAACTGAGCTGAATCGAGCGGTTCTTCTTAAGTTAAATACCTGAACGTGAATCTGAATCGAGAATCGACGGGTTTGGTTCGATTCTTGGTTCTAAACCAAGAATCGAATAACCGAATAAGAACCGAAGCTCCTTAATTTTTTTTTATTTTTTATCTTAAATAAGTCAAATTATTTTATTTTTTAAAATAAATTACTAACTAATTAATTTAGTCCAAACCTAAAATATGATTTTACTATTTCTAATTTTCAGCCAAACTCAACTTAATCAAATTGACCTAAGTTTTACCAAAATCTCTTACTCTACCGTAGTGCCATTTTTGCCGTTCTATTATTGTAATGATTTTAACGATCAAATCTATGAAGAACTCAACAAAGAGAGGTTAAAAAAATATCATGAAATTTGATTAAATTATTTTTGTAAGAGTTAAGATTGAATATGTTATTGTCGAATTAATGTAGCGTTGTTGTAATATAAAAAAAGAATTAATTATTGTACGGAATCTCAGAAGCGAATGGAACCGAACCCGAACGATTCTTTAATTAAATTTAGATCCAATGATTTCATTTACTAAATACCCGAAAATTTATGGTTTGGTTCGGTTCTCTTTAGAACTGATCCGAACCGGACCATACCCACCATCAATAAACGTTGAAAGAGAACCGAACCCACCATACTCACCCCTAATAAACATTCATCTGAAGAAGTTTCAACGCATAAAATGAGATCATTACTAAGAAATGGATCGGACTGGACAAAATTGGAATTGGATGGTGCGGTTCTCATTCAGTTCTATCTTTACACATGGAACTGAGTAGTTCTATTTTTGGAATACCTATTTTGAATTGGTTCGACTCTTGACAGTGCCCACTGCTAACATAGCCCTTGTTTGGTTTAAATAAAGCTAAAATTTTCAGTAAATTAGTTCGAAAAAAATAACTTTTAGAAAATGGGGGTTAAAACATGGGAATATTATTTTTCTTGTTGCATTTCCTTGTATGAAAATTTTCTTAAGACATTATTCTTATCATAATCTTTGTCGTACGGAAGAATGTTTAACTGTACGTGCATGATAAGGTGTTATTTAATGTGTTCTATTAATAAAGATATTTCAAATACATTTTTCACTAACATGCCTGCAGATACTCTTAGAATATTAGAGCTCTTTATTATTTAGGGTTTTGACTCGCGACTATGTATATTCTAGACTCGACATTTTTGACACAAACAAGTAGATACTTACACAGGACATTTAAACACAACAATAAACTGCTTTAATTTTCCTTTTAAGTTTCAGCTCGAAATAATCATTGTTGAAGGGAGTTCAGGAAGCCCAAATTCATCCCAGTTAATCTGAATCGTCAATGGTCCAAGGGAGTCTGGTGAGCTGCCATATCCATAAGAAAAGAGAAATTGTAACAAGTAGCAACGGGGATCTTTCTCCAGTTCACGATCTTGGACAGCAGTTAGAATCAAAGCTAAATCTATACATTCAAAATCTCATTCTATTCATTTAGATAAATCTATTTTTGAGTAAAAAATTTGCTTCAGCGTTTGATTCTAATTTTGGTGAGAAAAGCAAAAGTTCTGTTTGCAAATGTGTCATTTAGACAGCGCTTCTATAGAAATGAAAATGCATTATTTCTTGAGAGAGAATTGCTTAGAGGAGCAAAATTATCTTAAGGGCATAACTTGAACCTATTAGAATCAACTAACTATAAGTAATATTAAGGGATAATTGCAGCAACGGTATCAAACTTTTTATTTAGTAATAAACTTTGTTCAAACATTTCATTTGTGCCACCAATGGTACCAAACCTTTCAAAATGTCGCAGTTAAAGTCCAAATGGATGGTTTCTGTTAGTTTGATTGTTAGTTAACCAAATAATTGACTTTGACTGATTTTAAAAATGTTAAAATAGTAATTTTACATTTTTAATAATAAAATAACCAAAATCAAATAATTAAAATTTAAAACTCATTTCACCTTCTTCTTCTCCATTCACCCCCCACCCTCTCCTTCTCTTCCACCGCCAATTTTGGGGAACATTTCAACCCTGAAACAGTTGAATCTCTCGTACAACACATTTTCACCAGGTGGAATCCCAACAGAGCTTGGAAATCTCACGAATCTCAAGGTACTATTGTTGTTGCAGACTAATCTGGTATTTGGAATCCCAGTGACACTGGGTCAACTCCGAAAGCTCACCGACTTGGATGTGACTCTAAACGCGTTAACAGGTGGAATCTCAAGTTCACTTACAGAGTTGACGAGTGCGGTACAAATTGAGCTCTACAACAATTCATTGACTGACGAGCTGTCGAGTACTAGATAGTCAAACATGATAGCCTTGAGGCTACTAGATGAGTCAATGAACGATTTAAGTGGGCTGATCCCAACATGTGCGAGTTGCCATTCGAGTCACTCAATTCCAAGGTGAATTACTAGTAAGCATTGCCAATTCGGCTAATTTATATGAGTTAAGGCTCTTTCAGAACTAGTTAACCGGTAAATTATCCCCAAAATCTTGGAAAAAACTCGCCTTTACGATGGATTGATGTTTCAACGAACGGGTTTCCAGCCAAAACGCCTGAGAATATGTGTTCAAAATGTGCTCTTTAAGAGGTTTTAATGTTTAAACATTCATTTTCCGACCAAATTCTGATTGCTCTTAGCAGAATGCCGTAGCTTATTGTGTGTAAGGTTCGAGCACAATAGACTTTTCGACGAAGTTCCCGCTGGTTTTTGGGGTCTTCCTCACGGTGGGGGTGGGGTGGATGGAGAAGAAGGTGGAATGAGTTTTTAATTTTAATTATTTGATTTTGATTATTTTATTATTAAAAAATGTAAAATTATCATTTTCACCTTTTAAAATCAGTCAAAATCAATTATTTGGTCAAATAACAGTTAAATTAACATAAACCATCCATTTGGATTTCGGGTGCGACATTTTAAAAGGTTTGGTACCTTGAGTGACACAAATGAAAAGTTTGGACAAGTCTGCTACTAATGAAATATTTGGTAGTGCTGCTGCAACTATCCGTTATATTAATTGTATTTTATTCTTTTACTTGCTATCCATGATTATGTATTATACTAGAAATCTTCATATCACATAAACTACAATATTATGCCAAGATTTCTAGATGTTTCATGTTTCCTCTCTATTTTTTTTTTGCCCTTGTAAATATTTACCTTCACAACCTTGGACATTTTTCTCGTTTTGTTTCTTGAATAATGATTTTGAGAACACAAGAAGTGAACAAACACGTTGACTCTAATTAATCCGATAAGAAATATATCAGAATTAAAAATAAAAACATGTTTCTGCATCTCTAGTCATTTCGGTAGCTAAGTATGCCAAAAGGTTACGTTTAATCAAATTTAAAGACTGTATAAAAAACTTATTGATTTTTTTTTTAGTAGTCTCCAATTGTGTGATTTGAACAGAATTTTATTAAAACCTCAAGTCATCCAAAAAAGGAGCATGTCAAATTTGTTTATTGATTCTTGGTAAAGAAAAGGTGTAATCAAAAGTTTCAACACGTGGTCCCATTATTGTTAGGCCATTCTCAGTTACAATATTAGAAAATGCCTTGCATGCAGTTACCCATTATTTTTATCCGAGTATAACTTGCCGAACATCAGTCCTTATGTTATGAACCACCCGATATCAAGAACGTTTTACTATCACTTGTGGAGAAAACGACTAAATAACTAAAGACGAAAAATATGAACAATATGAAATTTAATGGATCACATAACAATCAAGAAAATTGTGGAAGATGAGAATTTATTATACCAATAAACAAACAATTGTCTTACAAGATTTTAATTCTCTCAATCTAATCTAAACAATTCTTTTTTATTTTTAATGTATAAAAAAATGATCCAATTGTTATAATCTCTCTTAAGTCTTGTCTTTTCCTATTTTTGAAGTGTCTATATCTTGTGGAATATTTATAGAAGTCAAATCTCAAAGTTGTGGAGTTCAAGATAAAAAAGATGTTCCAAAATCCGGATAAAACGAGAAAATCGCGATCAGGTTACTGTTGCAACGCCTAGGCCGCCTAACTCTTATGCGCTATGTGTTTAACGCTTGGGCGCTAGATCTCAGGTTAACATTCCAAAAAATGCTTTTTGCTATCCAATATGCTTTCAATAAACCTCAATTATCATAAAGGATACATATCGTTGTATAATATTATGCTTTAGGTATTTGGGGAGGAGAAATGAACATGGGAGGGAAAGATTAGAGGCAAACTTTGTCTGTGCTTTTTTGGTAGGATGGACTATGGTATATATATTGCTATATATTTATTCCTGGGAGGGGAGAGAAAGATGAGAGGTGAATTAATTTAATCCTTAGTGCGTATCTAGTAAGATGGAATGCATAATATATATTACAGAGGAAAAATATATTACTGTTTTTCGTCCATTTCTTTCTAATGCTATTCCCAAGAAATGCGAGCTTGATGCACGCGGCTAGGGTCAATTGTCAATTATTGTCAAATCTCGTATGTGCAAGTAGCGTTAGAATACTAAAGGGTTATGGAAATTAATTTTACAAACTATCAATTTGTAGCTTGATTCATGAATATAGAATGACCCCTCTAGATTTAACTGAGGAAGAAAGGCTACACAATTCTTATTATGAATGTGATTTCATTTTCCTCGTAGTTCAAAATTAATAAGTAATTGATGAAAACTTATTATTTGTTATGATTGTACACAAAGATTATAAAGTAAGATTCTTTAGTTGTCAAATATTCAACTCAAAGGAAAAACAAGCAGATTATTTCGGTAGTTGTGCTAAAGCAGTAAGAACGCGATACAGAAATAAAAAGCTAGTTCGTAAGTTGAAGCCTGCTAATAAAAGAACGACAAAAAGATAAAAGCAAGAGTAATTTTTACTAGATTTTCCCAATTTATATTTTATGTCAATCACCGTGCTTTATAACAGCTAATAAATTTGGTGAGCCTTTGCTTTTATTATTATAGTTCAAATTTGACTTAGGATCCGTTTGATTTTAAAAATGGAATTTTGGTAGAAAGAAAATGAATTTCAGGGAATTGAATTGTTTAAAAAAAATTTCCGGTGAATAATCAATTAATTGTGTTTGATTTGTATAATTTTTCGTGTGAAAAATATTTAAATTTTGGATTTTTTGGTGTTCGTTTTGGCTTTGTTTTTTATGGAAATTGTCCATTAAAGAGATTTTTTTTTTATTTTTTACAATTGGTTAAAAAATTTGTATCCATTGCCAAAAATAAATAAATAAATAAAAAATAACCTGAAAACCATTTTCCGGGCAATTGGTGCACTTGTGGGTGTTGATGGAATTAATTTTCCATGGTAAATGAAACCTATCAAAGAACCATTTCCATGGCAAATGGAATACAATTTCCATTTTTCATGGAAAAAATGGGCTATCAAACATAGCCTTATAGTATGTCTGGTAAATTTAATATTGTTGAACCCAGTAAATTTTATATATTTGGTATATGTGTTATTATTTATTTGTCTGCATTTGTGCACGGAAAAAAATATATACATTTTTATCAAAAATCAATACGAGAGCCAAGTTTCATCTGCAAGCTCGATATATCGTGTGCGAGTTCAGACAGGATTCTTGGAAGCTATATGAAAGTCGATAAAACTATTCTTGCAATGATGGAGTTTAAGGTATTCTTTCCAAAGTTTATAAGAAAAGTCTCAATGCCGAGTATTCGATGAAAAGATTGTGCAACGAGCAATAAAAATATCTTGTCGATAATATTGATTTGTAACCACTTAATCTCTTCGACTATATTTGATATCACTTGGACTATAAGTGACATAAAAACACATATCATAAATAGATAAGACCTAAATAATAATAATCACAAATAAGATGTAAAAACAGGACACTCACTTTGGAAAATATTTACTATTCCATCTGCATGAAAACGAAATATAACACTGCCCACATACCAATATTATGCTTAATCTACCTTCTACCAAGTATTTCCCAGCACAATTTATTTGGCAGCATCTTGCAGGATACATATATATATATATATATATCTTGTTCAGAGGCTTAACTTGCAATAGGATGACGAAAAAGACGAGTTGGGCCGAGCTTGTGGTGATGTTGCAAAAGAGTGGACATACTTGCAGTTAGGACAGGAAGGAGAAGTCCTTGAAAGTATTACAAGGAGATGACAATTTGAACAAGCTAAAGCAATCATGCTACTGCCGCTGTTTGATGAATTCTGCTGTTTCTTGATAATTTCTTGTTGATTATCTGATCCCCAATTATTATGTTGTTCATTGCAGCTTGATATGTTTAGTTCAAGATCAAGCTTCTGTTCTTTGGGCCGGTTCCAGGTTTTTATCGATGTTTCTCGATTTAGATAATACATTCTTCCTGACTGCAAACACACACAAAAAAAAAAAAAAAATTATACACTTGATCGTGGATTCGATGAAATGTTACTAATTATAGTAGCATGTAACACGATATAAATGATATGGGTTTAGGATATTGGCCATAATCCCAACATATGAGAACAATAATAAAAATAAACAAAATCAGAACTCTCAATGTGATAGATACGTCAACTTTTTTGCACTAGGTTTTCACATGAAGGAAGAAAAATTGTAGAAGGCGTTGGAACATCTCTCACGCACATAAACTGGCCTCCTAAAAAATTTTAAGTGGCAAGAATAGTAAGACGACTTAATATGTATACGGAAAACCAACGTTAAACATTCAAGCGCTAAGACACAAAAACTATCTAACCTCCTCAATTATTTATGTAATAGGAATAATAGGATGACATAATACATATATACATACGAGAGAGAGAGAGAGAGAGAGAGAGAGAGAGAGTACTTCAAGATCAAGGCATTGCTCCCAATCCAAAGGAAGGGGGTCTTTGAGCTGAAGATCAACACTAGAAGATTCTGCATTCATCCCTTTCCACTTCATAGGAAGACTTACATGATCAGATGGATCAAAAGATTCATAATTGGGAGCCAAAGAGAGTTCTGTGAATTCCATCTAATCGAGTAGGATATCAACCATACAAACTGAAAATAAAAATATCGGAAGAAGAAAGGATTTATATTATAAACTCATTATTTTTTTTTTCTTTTATTTGCGGGAATTCATGCAAGATAGTGTATGTCAAGTCCTCCTTAAATTGGATTTCATCACACACATTAAAAGTAGGGCAGTCCATGCATTAATGGTAACAAGTAGAAGTCACTTTAATGCCTAAATCCAACTCTTCCAAAATGCATTTAAAGCACTCTATGCATTAAAATCTGAATTTATTGTAACTTGGGTTGTCAAGAGGTTTCCCATATATGTACTACTATATAAAATCTTCGTCTGCCTTCATCATCACAATACCTAACTTCAAACACACGCGCGTGCACACATATTGGATTCTTCTTCATGGTTTTAATTAATACTATCTTCAATTGCAAGCATATAATCATTAAGGTATAATAAGCCGAAAACTCAATCTATCGAGAAAATTGTGTGACTTCTATATTAAGCCCTGATCCATGTTTATGGGAGCAATATTAAATCAAATCAAATGAAATGAGTATAGATTTTCTCACGTCTTTCCACTCTCAAAATTGACGCCCTAAATTTTTTTTTTCTATATATAGTAGTAATATTAGGTTGATTTTCGAGGAGGGATAAGCTCTGATCTCTCCTCGATGGAGAAATAATAAATCAAATGAAATAGGAAACACGGAAAAAGAATACACAAATTTGTTAAATTATGTCTACTATGGTTGCATGTCTTCAAGAGTCAAAGTTTTGACATGCGTCCGTGTGTTGTAATTTGGATGGAAGGTTGTTGAGTAATAATTACAAGTGTACGATATCAATTAAATAAATAATAAAGAGAACATAAGAGTTCGAATTATCGTTCCACGGAGATTATTTATTTATTTAATGATTAATATAAATATTCTTAACTTTCATTTGAATAAAGCAAACTTTGATGACAAGATTTTTATTAAACTAATATTAAATGAGGAAAATAAAAACAATTAAACGATAAAAAATGATGGTTAAAGCATCGTGAGTCATTATTTCACCCTAGTTGTCCCATTTAATCTCACCTCAAGTGAAATTCCTAAAGTTGTACTCGATCGAATTACTAATTAAATTAGTTTACGTATCTCAAGTTCAAATTAATCATATCTAGTAGAGTTAACTAATTATATCTCTATGTGAATTTGAATAAACACCAATTAAATTTTACTAGATGGCCTAAATGTTTAACTCACTTCTCCATCTGTTACCAAGAATCCGCCTTTTTGTAATCCTAACTTTTTCTTTCTAGTTTCCCTTGTTTCTCCTCTTTTCTCTTGCATGTGTACTGTGTAACATTTGTAAGTTTCATCTCTTTGGATTTTAGTCTCTGATTCAAATTTTTGGCGGTTTTGCCCATTATCGTCTGAATCTTAAATTTTACTCGCAACTTTCAAAATGTCCATTTTTGTCCTTGAACCTTCATAATCATCCAAACTTGATCCTTCTCAAGTTTCGAAAGTGTGAAAATAAGTCTCCGAACTTTCGATAAGTTGAATTACACTCTCAAAACTTACGATTTTCCTCAAATTGCTCGTACACTGTGATTACATTTCACACGGTCCATCAAGAAATTGGTGTCATTTTGGCTCGTACAAGCTCAAATATTAATTACACTGAGGTCCGTGGGTGGTTCCCGAACAATAAATTGTATGCAATTGGGATTAGTTCAGGACAAGCCATTCATGTTTTCTAAGGAACTGTAAATTCGATTCTGTGTAGTAATAAATACTACACAAAGTAGATGGAGGGTTAATTATTGCTCTTGTGACTGAAGAGGAGAAAAGGAGGAATGGGAAGGGAATTAGTGAACTTTACTGAAGGTGATCACATGCTGTGTTGACAATTAATACTCTCCCATTTCTCGATTATAGAATGTTCATATATTCAAAATTAATAGGTACTAACATATTAAAACCATTTATGATCATAATTCCTCTTTTTATTGTCCCAGCTACTAAAGACTATAAGGCTATAAATAAATATGAATTTGAAGTTAAAATCAAGATAGTTCGATAGAGATTGGTGGTGCTCTGTAGGTTATGAATCCATGGTCCAACAAGTCGACTAAGGTGTTTGTGAGTTGTTCTTTCCCAATTTCTATACATTCTAAGTGTCTAACATGTCCTATTTTGGCTTTAGAAACCATTATTCTGGGGTCAATACCTGATCGTCTCAAGGACTTACCGAGGTTAACTTCTATATTGATTTCCTGTTTAAGAGAGAATCGATTCTTTTCAAGTGCAAGTACTTTTTTATGATGTGAAATCTTTTCCACATGCACAACTCTAGTTCACAACTTAAATGAAAATATAAGTCAAATTGGCCAAAAATCAACCTTTTTAGGTGTTAATAAATCATTAGCTGATCATGAAGGGCCGGTAAAACCGACTACCCCCAAGATTAAATGTAAAACTTGTTCATGTATTCTTTACGAAATTAATGGTTGTTTCAAATAACAATCTTAATAAATATGATTTCTTCTCCCATAAAATTAAATGAAATTCTAATATAGGTGGAAGCCTATACTGTTGCATTCAATCAACATGCATAACAAATGTTCAATGAAGTACCAAAACATTTAATTTCAGAGGCAATAAAGTTTCCTGAATCAACCAAACAATAAATTTTTTTTTTCATTGTGTGAGGATAAGGGAAAACATTTATAACAATTAATTGCAAATGGGAAATAAGAAAGAATTAAAGGATGTAAATTATATGTCTATCTTATTTTGGTAAGGAATGAATTGAAAAGTAGAAGTATAATTGAAATAATAAAAATAAAAAATATCATTTTGAATAATTGATTTTCGTGTAATGACCACTTGGAGAAAATTCTTAATTTTGTTGTAGATGAAAATTCAAGAGAGTACATCAAATAGTTCGAGAAAAATAATGTAACAATGTATTTATTAGTGTCACTTACAGATATATTAAGTAGTTAGTGCTAGGTTGAGTAGGCTATGAGCTTTCTAGTTCATTCAATTTAGAACTTAATTATTACTAAATAAACACGTGTAAAATATTTGTCCATTCTTGTGCGTCAATGAAAAATGTTAGCTAAATACAAAGTCTACCACTTAGGTGTGGTATTTACTAATTGTCCAAACCCCACTTTGTAATTCGAATTTCAAATAATCAAAATTGAGTTGCTTAATTTTTCTCAATCATTATGTAGTTTCTCAAATAATTGAAGATGTGCTTTTGCACCTCTCTTCATCATACCCTATTCATTGAATTTCCTTCTATTTGATCAAGATAAGCTTCATCTCATTCCTTTTTATTTTTTTCTCACGCTTAATGTATATACATTATAATTTATAACTAATTTTCAAGATGTTTATTGTGAGTTTGTGCATTTGTGAGTTTTTCTCTCTCAGTAGCTACCTTCATTATCGTGTTTTTTTATTTTTACCATTTTTTTGACCGAATATTTTCATCTTTCTTTTAATATGCCTTCCATATTGAACATGCCATTAATTGGATTAATGTAGTAATGTTGTAAATGTCATTAATTTGTGGGTTTTTCTCTCTCAATAGCTACCTTCCTTGCCGTGTTTTTTATTTTCACCATTTTTTTGACCGAATATTTTCATATTTCTTTTAATCAGCATTCCATATTGAACATGTCATTAATTGGATCAATGTAATACTCTTGTAAATGTTAAAAAAATTAATTATGGTATGGAACTGAATAGAATGAAATGGAACTGAACCAAACCTCTTCGGTTCCATAATTAAAGTTAAACATAACGAATATACTAACTAAATACTCGAAAATTTTGGTTCAATTCTATTCTCTTTAGAATCAAACCAGATTAGACCATGTCTAGCCCTTTTTAAAAGAAGAATAGAATCGAACCAGATTAGACCATGTTTAGCCCTATTTTAAAGAAGAAGAATAATTAGTATTTCACCTGCGCCAAAAGCAACAATAAATTGTAGCAGCTCTAAATTCACTGTTGGGGCGTGAACCCATTTATTAGGATTTTAAATGTTGCTTGCAACTCTATGCCGACACCCTCTTCAACTGTGCAGAAGAATCCCTGAGGGTTGATTAGATACCACACAATATTTAAGCCCTAATTTGATGGAGATTAAAATTTATTTTCTAGTAGATTTTAATGAAAATTGATGAAATGTATAGTTTAAAAGTAGTGGGATCCATGAAATATATGATTAAAATTTATTGCTGACTTTAACTTTGATAAAAATCTAGATTAAAATCACTTTCAAACAAGGACTAACTATTAGTCAGGGTGGCTGGCGTCAATGATCCCAACAGGCAAGAGCAGCCCGGCCACTATATCTACCAGCCTAGGGCAGAGCTATGCCACATATCCAGAGGCCCGTGAGCGCTAAGGGCTGATCCTACAGGGTGCTGCCTCGTAGGACCGTCCATGCATTATTTTTACTTTTATTTTTCTGTAAATTCTATTCGAAAAAATAAAAATAAGGTCCCGCCTCAGCCCTACATGGGCAGGGCCTGTCCCTTGAGCAACATTATCGGCACATCGCCATCCCTAGCTATTACACCAAATGATCACTAAAACAAACATAACATTTTCTGGTTCCATTTTTAATGAGTGGTCTTTTCTATTTTAAGAGGCAGGCTACCAAAAATACCTCTGAAAATATAACCCGCTTGACGAGTAAACTGGCTAGTTCTATCCCGTGAGAATTTGCATGCATCAAAATTAAAAGTTTGGGGACTCACTAGAAAAATCGAACCGAAACCAAGTTGTATTTCACCAAGTTTGGCAGTATTTTTCCTTTCCAGTCCGTACTATGCAAAACTTTGTTTTACGGTGATATAATTGGAATATTTAAGGCTCGATGTCAAGTACGACTTATGATTAAGTGCTGGGAATAGAGAACTTTACAGTCTAATGGGTCACTAAAAAGTTAAGAGGGAAAGAATTAGATCACTCAAACTTTGCCAAATTATACTCGAGTAGATTTTCTTCGGTGTCTTTATTCATCACAATGCAGTGCAAATAGTGAAAATGCATAATTCAATATGGAACTTCAAATTGTATACAAATTTCATAAAGATGGTGGCGGTAAAGGAATTGGTGTACAAAATATGGATAGTTTGATACAAGAATTTTGAGGGATTGAAATCCAGGGACCAAGTTGTAATCCTTTTTCCTTTGTTCGTGTTTTGTCTAGTTGAATTTTTCTCACAAGATTTTAATGAGACATTATTTGATTGCTTCAAATTCTTTGCACTCTTTTTTCATTTAATATTTTTGTCCCTTTAAGTTTGTATCAAATAATTTTTTTTAAGGAGACAGTTATTGGATAAGTAATCATTAGAAGAAAAATGTTGTAAATTAATTACTATTTGAAAATGATCATTGTTCCCCGTAAACCCTAATAATAACCTATAAATATGGAATATTGATTCTCAACAAAATATAAGAGTTTGGATCTTCTCTATTCTCTTCTCTTTTTCCCTCTAATTTTATAATATTTTTTTACATTTTCCTTAACCCTTTTTAATTCTTTTAATTTAGGGAAGATAATTTTTTACCTTAAAAATTTTATTTTTTTCTTTTGTCTGGCACAAAGTGCTTAGATGTAATTAATATTTTGTTAAAAAAATTATTTTAAATAATTGGACAAAGTGATGAAAATAATGTGGATGTGTATTATAATTCTGGGTGCAAGAGCAAGACTTTATCTTAAAAGCTATTGGGATAAATGGGCCTTATCTTATGTTAGCCCAAGAAAAAATGAGCCTACTCTCTTGAGGTGGCCTGTGGAGGTACAATTAGTTTAGAGAAAAATTCACAATTAAGACATTAAATTTGCACAATTCAAAAATCAAGTTTTAAGTTTAATTAATGCAAAAATAAGGTATTTATTTAATATTAAATATATTTTATTAATGAAATCACAATTATATAATTAATGGTCACATGTACAGAATTATATGTCACAATTTATTTATTGATCACTTATTAAATAATTAATTGGTCACAGATCAAAAAAATTATAGGTCACAATTTATTAATCAGTCACATATTTTCAAATTTGTTGGTCACAAATTATCGATCNACATGTACATAATTATATGTCACAATTTATTTATTGATCACTTATTAAATAATTAATTGGTCACAGATCAAAAAAATTATAGGTCACAATTTATTAATCAGTCACATATTTTCAAATTTGTTGGTCACAAATTATCGATCACATTTTATTTTATTGGTCACGGATAGAAAATTATAGGTCACATTTTATCAATCAGTTACGTATTTTCAAATTTGTTGGTCACAAATTATCGAATTTTAAGGTCACAGTTAAATAATTGGTCATATGCAACCAAATAGTTGGTCACCACCAACAGAAATGCACCACCGTCATCACCGCCACACCCACCATCACGACAACTCCACCAACAACCACCTGCACGACTATCATCCAACCACCACTGAACAACCACCAACACCACTACCACACCACAACAAGCACCACTAAAACACAACCATTTGCAAACAAAATCGGAATAAACTTAAAAACACAGGAAAACCACCAATCTTCCTCTACCATTGAGAGCTCATATTTTCTGTTTTGGGCTTTAGATCTGACGAATCTGATGGAGCCACAACGATGGTCTTGTGCGAGCGACCCTCCGCTGCACGTGGCGGTCCTACGAACGGCTACACTACGACGGTGAAAAATGGCGATTATTTTCTATAGCTGCGGCAGGTGCATCGCCAGGCAACAGCCTCATCGTCGACGTTCGCATGCACAGCGCTGCTTCTACAACGGCTTCGTCGCGTAGTCAAATGAGGGGGTTTCGGAGCCGGATGAGGGGGTGGGTGCTGCGTCAGAATGGTTAGGGTTAGGGTTAGGGTTGGGGGAAGGTAGAGAGAGTTGAGATTGAGAAGAGAAAGAGGGAGATGGAGATGGAGAGGATTGTATAATTATGGTTTGTATAAAAATGAAATATCTAAATTTTGAAAAGTGAAACTTGATATCTGAAATTTGAAATTGAATCTTGAAAACATTGATTTTGTGTTATTTCCACTTAAATATTCGTTGGATTATTGAATCGGATAATTATTCTTATCGAATCGGACATGGATATAGATAGATTTAGTCCATATCCGATTCATTTGTAGCCCAACGATCAAAACCCAACAATGTAGAGGATATTAGATAAAAAAATACTCAAAAACTCGAACGTGACATTAACATGTAAAATCGATGTGACATTTATGCTTGTGATTTTAAACTTGAAATATATTTGTGAAAAATTCTAGAGACTCTTCGACAATGAAGATGGAGTGGGATTTTCTCTATCTACGCTATTGTTTTGAATTTTTTCTTTCTTTATATTACTTGTTAATAAATTTATGTAACATCTTAGCTTTTGCAGCTCAATTTGCACCTCCTACTGAGCCCTTGTCTGTTTCCAATTTTCAGCAAAATTTCATTGCTTTTTAGACCGTTGGAATGACCGCAGCTGAATTCTTTGACTTTCTATCTCTATATGGGACCCATTTGCTGGGGAAAAAAGGGTCAAAAAAATCAATTTTTTTGGATTAAAAAAGCTTTCCCAGACAAGTCCTAAATTAGTTCTTGATGTCTCAATATTTGTCGACAGTCATGTTCAGCCTCCAAAATGAAGGAAAATTCGTTCCTCATCCTTTATTATTGAAGTACGTCATTGTCTTGACTACTCTCGTCGATGACATTTATGACGCATATTTTCCAAGATCCAAATGGAAAGAGATTATGAATATATTATATATTAGTTTCTTGAAAAACCTTATGAGTTGTTCTCTTCGAATTTCAGTTTTTAATTTTGTATTTTGAGTGTTCATTTTGGTATTGCTGAAAACTCGTTCTTTTTGTCATTTTGAAAAATTGTTTTAAAAAATTAAAAAAAAAAATTTAAGCTTGATTTTAACTGAAAACGGTCAAAATGACTTTTTGACGTTTTCCATTTTCTTTGTAAATTTTCTCATTTTTAGAAATTTGTTTATGAAAATAGGTAAGTAAACGTGTTTTCGGTATTTTTCGAAAATGAAAAACTGAAAATGAAATAGAAACAATAAAGAGAACAAGAGATTACTCAAGGATAGTGTTAAGTTTAATTTACTCTTAGTGCATGTTTGACAGCTATTTTAGCCTGTTCGTAACGAAAATTCAACCGTTATATATAGCAAATGAGTCCTACCGTAGCGGCCATTTTTTTCTGCACCTGCTCAGTCAATCTAATATTTAGGTGAAAAGACGCTAATGCCCCTTAAATTTTTGCATTCAATATTCTTAGCAGGGCATTTTTGACATTTCAAGTTATAATGAAAGATTGTTGCTAGCGTTTGTCCAATTTTTTGGCCAATTTCTTTCTAGATGTGGGCCTCAATGACTGTATATAACGGTCAATTTTTCATTGTAATCATGGCAGGTTTGAGCACCATTTTTTTCCTTACAAAATATAGTTTGAAATTGTATATTGATGAAAAATATATAGTTAAAAAATAAAAATAAAAGTATTGAATTTAAATGTAATATTATTTTATTGAAAATACGTGATTGAAAAGATTAGAAATAAAAATATATTTTTTAAAAAATAAGGATCAAACAATGACTTAATAATTAAAGGGATCCCTTGATATTGAATAGCATAATTCTGTGTTTCGTAAAACTTTTGTTTGTTAAAAAGATTAATCTTTATTCTTAATTAAATATTTATTAAAATTCACAATTTTTATCCACTTAATTTGTAAAATACATGTCTGTAGTAGTAAAAAGTAACATAAGCAATAATGTAACTTTGTCTTACTATTACCGATAATATAAAATGACTTTTTGTATAGTCGAAATATTTAGGGAGCTATTTGTCTTACTTGTGGAAAATTTAGGGAGCTATTTGTCAATATTTGATATTTGAGATTTACTTACACTTTTTACAAAGATTAAGGACTCAAAAGTAATCGTGTCTAAAATAATTGCATCTTGCGTAATGCATTACGTGAATTTTTCCACCCTATATAAATATCACTTTCAATCCCCATCTCGTATAATATTAATATCTTCTTTGCTTTCTCTGAATTTCATAATTTCTTACGCACCATAAAAATTCTATAATTTTCTTCTGCCCATCAGATAACGATCATCATGTCTCAGGTACATTTTATTTCCTTCCTAATTTTTTCTTCAGGCAATTAATTGCGTTTGATTTTTAATATTTAATATGTTTGGTGTTGGATTTTCTGGTTTTTTATTGCCCGTAGAATTTAGATATTGTTTTGGGGAATTTTGTATGTGATTGGCTATTTTTGGTTGGAAAATATTGAATTGGGATTTAACTCTTTAAGCTGAAAAGCAAGGAAATGCATCAAATTGATGTAGTATTCTATTGAATTCTGCTAATTTGTGTTCATATTAATGTTAATCTGACTCTTTGTTTTTTAATTGGGAGGGATATATCTGTGCTCTTTTGGTTGCTATAGATGTACAAGGCCTATTGTTTAGAGCTAAACGAGTTGAGAATAATTTCGTGAACTCCTTCATTTGTTGTTCTCTTCTTTTTTGTTTTATTATCTTTGATATAAAAGAAAATGAAATTATTCCTTGTGTTTCTCAAATTTGATATACCAAGTTTTCGGGGAAAAAAAAAAAAAGTGCTGAAATGAAGAGAGAAGAATTTTTTATCTTTCTTATTATGGATTGTATTGCAGAGCTGATGTTTCCTTTTATTATGAGAACTAAAAGATGAATTTTCCTATTGAAAGGTATTCGCAAGTATGAAACTGTTGTCTGGTTAAACTTTGTGAATGGCCTGAAATTAGTTTTGTGCTGTCAAGATTCAGAGTGTCACAGAGTAGCACTCTCAAAGAACATTGACTTGTATATTAATAGAACTTGAATGAAGAATGGATTCTGGTTTAAATATTAGACTCTGTGATTTTATGGTATATTAATGCAAATTCATTTACATGCCTATGTTTTTTATCTTGACAACTTCAACACTCATTCGTGTTTGATTGCAGATTGTTGTCCTTAAGGTTGGCATGTCCTGCCAAGGCTGCTTTGGAGCTGTGAAGAGGGTTTTAGGAAAAATGGAAGGTTTGTGACCTTTTCCTGATATCAGCTATAATTTATTTCTTTTCTTTTCCAAGACATCAAATCAATAGCTTTAGACTATTCACGATATTGTCCCCTTGAAGCCAATAATAAAATGCCCAGAAAAGGAAAAACAAACGAGTGCACACTTTAGCCACATTGAAACTTAGGCTTGAGGCATAAGACTTAGTAAGCCTTGATAAATTTCACTCAAGGCGTAAGCTTCATGGTGTTTAAAGAATGCCTCACTTGATGTGCTTTTCAAGCCGTAAGCCTCAGACAGCTTTTTAAAACGATGTTGCCCAGGCAACAGAGCTGAAGTGTCTTTTCCATGTTACCATTTTTGTTTTTCTTTCTTAGTATTTTTTGTCGGCTATGACCTATTGCCATACACATTGGTTAAATGTTACTTTCATGATTCTTAAGCTTCAATTGTTGTGCATAAGTGACAATGGTAACCATATTTTAGGGTGTGTAAGTGTGCCAATACTCTGCGAAGATGAATGTTTTGCTTGCACTATGCTTTTTGAAGTCTATTTATACGGTATGCGCAAGTTAAATGTGAATCAAATGTACTAGAATGACTTGTATTGACTGCTCGAATGTCCACGCATGTGCTCTCCATTAGGCTGCACATGATTATGTTTATAGTGATAGTTATATTGGTTATAGTTCATCTACCTTTTTAGCATTTGGTTTGAAACATTATTTCATTTTAGTTGTCCAATAATCCCAACTATGAAGAGTCTCTCCCCTTTTCTGTTGGAATTTTAAAGCTACTTTCTATTCAAATTTAAAAAGAAATGGCAATGTAAATGGCTTTTATTTGCTATAAATTCTTTCCAACCAACTCGAAGAAGGTACCTTAGTTATGTATTAGGCTTAGCTGTTGCTATTGGCTACTGTATTGCATGGACACTTCAATTAGGGTGTCGTGTCCGTATCTGACACGTGTCAGATATCGATACTCCTTGGACTCTTTACCATGGTCATTTTTTTTAATTGGAAATATTATATAGTTTTAATTTAAAGTTATTATTAAATAATAAATATGTAATCATATTTGAAAGATTTCAACAAGAAAAACTAATAACAAGTATAAAATTAAATTTATACACTTTAAAGAATTTAATTAATGTGTCTATAGCGTATAGTGTCAGTATTTGTTTTAAAAATTGTATGTCTGATACGTACCAGACTCACGTGTTGGTGTGTGTGTCGGTACTTCATGTATTGCCTACTTTCTCATCTAACGAATTCCGGGCCATATAATTTTTCTCAGCCATGTAGAACTAAAACAAACAGAAGTTCCTTTCCATTTGCTTAATAAATTGGTAGGTCAAATTTTCATAAAACCCTAGAAATTGTATTGAGTTATGGCATCTTGATGAACAGGTGTTGAATCGTTTGACATTGATATGGAGCAGCAAAAAGTGACTGTGAAAGGCAATGTCCAGCCGGAGGCAGTTCTGCAGACTGTTTCAAAGACTGGGAAGGCGACTTCTTTCTGGGAACAACCCGCTGAAGCTGGTGCTTAATATTCTTATTTAGTACACTGGATAAACCGAATGCTTGTTAAGGAACTCGATTTAATAACCGGAAGAAAAATGTGTGGGGGTGTTGGTGGGTGTATTTGACAAGCTTTTTACGCAAACTTGCGATGTAAACTTGTGTTATTGTCTATAAACACTTTTCAACTGCTGTCCAAAAATATATGACCTTGGTGCAGTCTCTCTTCTTTAATCTGATTGAAGTTAGCTCGATTTTGGCTACAAATAAAAAAAATTGTCCAATAATTTACACAAAGGTCTCGCGAATGGTTTGTGCCAACACAATATATTCCAAGATTCGACTTCCTTGTCAAGTCAAATAGTTTTGTGCGTGGCTAAGTTCCGAGGTTTTTTAATCAAGTTTCGACCAACTCGATTTAACATTTTAGTTTTACTTACAAGGTAAAACTAATATTAGAATATAAATTATTCTAAAAATGAATTGAAATTTTGTATTTTTAGTATTGAGGAGAATGATAGTGGAGATGTATTGGACGTTATCCTAATAATCAACTCGAACTTCCTTCTTTTACTGTGCTCAATAGAAATATTCATTATTGTACTTTATGTGCTCTAAAAATTGAGCTAAGTATTGAAATCTAAGCATTTGCTTGGCACAATTTATTTGAAAAAATATTTTTTTTCAATAACATAATTTTGCAGGTAAATTAATAACTTTTCCAAACTTTTTATTCAAACACTAGTAGAAAAATTATTTCACTTCAAATAATTTTTCTCAAACAAACTCCGAGTTCGTATAGATGAGGACTAATTTGTTTATAAATGCGTGATTAAAAGATGATACAAATTTTAAGTTAAAGTTCATAATTAATTTTAAACATGCTTTTTAAACTTACAACTCTTGAGCAGTACATTTTATTGATTTTTATTAAAGTGTATTGAAATTTTGATTTTATGAACCTAATATATCCACCAAATGGGGGCCTAACATGCAAAGTTATCTTTGTTAGATTCAAATCCAATTGAAAAATTCACGAGCATCCCACGTAATTCACGAAGCTCAAACGACAAAATAAAGTTTCTTGATTGAGCAATTATAATATGGAAATATCAAATGAACTAGAGATATAGGAAATGGAGGACTTATGATCATAAACTGAAATCCCCAGGCCATTTATCATGAAAACTTTCATTGATGCTTCGACTGACTTGTCGCAAACATTTTGAGAGAAATGCTTCCTGGTCATGGGATTGAATTCCACCCTTTCTTTCCCGCACAACGTTCTTCTTCCACCGTCATTATCTCGCCTCATTCGCTTATGCACCAAAACAAATTCCATTTCCAAAGGGAAAGCAATTCATGCTCAGCTTATTACATCTGCGTCGAAACCAGATGTCCAAACAATTAATCATTTACTCACAATGTATTTAAAACTTGGCCACACTGACTATGCCCAGAAACTGTTCGAGCAAATGCCTGAAAGAAATCTTATCACTTGGACAACGCTAATCTCCTCGTATTCTCAAATGGGTCATCTTTCAGAAAAGGCCTTAAATTGCCTTAGATCAATGGTTCTTGATGATGGGATTTCTCCAAATAATTATACTTATGTTGGCGCCCTATCGGCTTGTGCTAATATGCGCGCTTTGAGGACTGGGAAAGAAATACATGGGAAGCTTTTCAGGACTGAGGAGATATCTAATAGCTTTGTTAGTAACTGTTTGGTTAACTTTTATGGGAAATGTGGGTTATTGAAGTCTGCTAGGCTAGTGTTTGATGGCATTTTAGAGCCCAATACAATTAGTTGGGTTTCACTTATAGCTTGTTATTGCCAGTGCGGGGAGAATGAGGAAGGGTTGAGAATTTTCTTGAGGTCTTTAAGGACGGGAGTGAAGGTTAATGAGTTCTCTTATGGTGGCATTTTGGGGGCTTGTGCTGCCTTGGGGATGTTGGAGGTTGGAATGCAACTACAAGGCCTTGCTGTTAAGTGTGGTATTGTGATGGACCAGTATGTTGTGACAGGGTTGGTTAATTTTTATGCAAAATGTGGTGAGTTGGAGTTAGCGTATAAGGCTTTCAGAGAGGCAGATGAGCCGCACTTGACAGCTTGGACTGCATTGGTTGGGGGTTGTGTGCAGTTAGGAAAAGACAGGCAGGCAATTGATCTTTTCCGTAAGTTGCTTTCAACGGGCTTGAAGCCAAGTGAGCAAACCTTGGCTGCTGTGCTTGGAGCCTTTGCAATTGAAAAGGAAGTTATAGGCGGGACACAGCTCCACTGTTTAATCATAAAGTTGGGATTTGATGCATTCACTTTTATTTGCAACGCGGTGTTGGATTTTTATGCAAAAAGTGATTATCTTGAGGAGTCTTTGAGAACTTTTTGGGGAATGGATGCACGTGATATTGTTAGTTGGAATGCTTTAATAGCTGGATGTATGAACTCAGGTCACAATGAAGAAGCAATTAGATTCATCCAGAATATGTCTTTGGAGGGGTTCAATCCTAATATTTACACGTATTCTAGTCTTTTAGGTATTTGTGGGGATTTGCCTGCAACTGAGTGGGGCAAGCAAACTCATTGCTGTGTCATAAAACCGGGGTTCAATTCCAATGTGGTTGTTGGAAGTGCTCTCATTGACATGTATGCCAAGTGTGGACGACTGGATGATGCTCAGAAAGTTTTTAATATTCTTCCTAATAAGAATTTGGTTTCCTGGAATTCCATGATTGGAGGGTATGCCCAACATGGGTTGTGGAAGGACGCTTTGGAGATTTATGACATTATGCTTAAAAACGGAATTAAACCAAATGACATAACATTCATTGGAGTCTTATCTTCCTGTGGACATGTAGGACTTTTGGAGGAGGGGCTGCACATCTTTAATTCAATGCTCAAAGATTTCAAAATTATCCCAAAAACGGACCATATTGCTTGTATGGTCAGTCTATTTGCCCGCAAAGGACAAATGAGAGGAGCTTATGATTTCATAAGCCGTTTTCCTGGGCAGCTGGATAAAGTAGTTTGGCGTTCTCTTTTATCAGGATGTATAACTAACAAAGACTTGGAATTGGGTAAATATGCTGCTGAAAATATTTTGAGTATTGATCCAGATGATATGTCTGCCCACATCATGCTATCAAATATTTATGCAGATTCAAAGTTGTGGAACGAGACATCCCGAATCAGGAAACTGATGAAAGAAAAGGCATTAAAGAAAGAGACGGGGTATAGTTGGATCGAATTACGGAACACTATATATTTGTTTTCTGCTGGTCATGATATGCTAGTACTGAGAAATGGGGTTGTTGAAGTTCTAAGTGGATTGACAGCCCAATTGTCTGATGCAGGATATGTTCCTGATGCTCTGGTCTCATTGGTAGATGGGGACTAAACAAAAACACATAAATTTAACTCCTGCTTCACCCTTGGTTGGTAGGTAATCAACTTCAGTTTACCAGAAAAAATCGGAAAACTGGAATATTGCCTCAAGGTTGTGATTGTTCTGGACAAAATAAATGTCCAAATGTTGTTCAACTCATGCTGAAGAGATCGTATCCTGGTATTGTGAAATGAAGAGTTGTATGAAATGTATAGTTGAAAAATTCTTCAAGATTAACGCCATTATCCTGCAGGAAGGCGAATCTTAGCACACACAGCCCGATACTCAAAACAGGCTGACCAGTAATGTTAATTATAAGCTCATACCGACTGAAAGAGGAACAACGCCACTTTCTCAAGCTGTACACAGCATATATGCTCTTAGTGTTATCTTTAACTAAGTTGAATATATGGCATTTTTATTAGACCAAAATCAAATATGGTTTGTGGTGGTTGCGAAGGGTTTGTTTATATTGGATTTTCTGCTTAGTTGCAGCTAGTAACAGGTTAGTATAAAAAATAATGATTGATGTAGTCGACTCAAAATTTATTGAAAACCAGACTTGTTTTGTTGAATTGGTGTTCAGAAGAATGAGAATGACGTACTTTTTGCGATTGTGTTTCTTTAGTGATTCTTTCTTCCCTTTTCCATATTAATCTGTATATTGTTTCACTAGGGAAAAAAAAAAAAAGATTTAGTTGATGCATGTTGTGGCTCAAAGCTGGGCCGGCCTGCCAAGGTTTGGCACGTTTGGAGAGAGGGTCGCGTTGGACTCGGTTCTCGAAGCTTGCAGCCCAACGAGCTTCTTTTATATTTTCCTTTGTCAGAAATTACACCACAAATATTTAAAGATGACTATTCTAAAATCAGGTATAAAGTTTACTTGTACATAAATCAGGTTTTTAATCAAAATTAGTATTACTCCGCTCATCTCTCAATGTCTCTCTCTCTACCCTAATTTAATCCCATTGCATCTCTCTACCCTAGGGAAAAAAAAACCCGCCCGTCTCGGGTTGGCTCGCCGCGCCCCCGCACCGTCAAGAATAATAATAAATTTTTTTTAATAAAGTGTAAAAAAAAAAAATTAAACTGAAAAAAAAAGGGGGTGGGAAACGCACCCCGAACCCGCCCAGCCCAGCCCAGCCCAGACTCTCGCCCAGTTGCCAATACTACTCTACCCCCATACTCTCAGACACCATCTTTTGGACTTCCATTGGTTTCACTCGGCAAAATTGTTGTATTGAAGCATATTGGAGCCATCAATTGGTTGAGAGAATGAATGCTCGAACAAAATTTTCAGAAAGGTAATTAGCACATAACGTCCCCACCTTTCATTGTTATTGTAAAAAACGTTCATACCATTCATTTTGGCATTTTCACCCTGATTTCCATTTTTCATTGCGCAAAATGTTCTTTTTTACTTATTTTCTCAATTAAAAATTATGAAATGACAAATATATCATTCTTTAAATAAAAAAAAAAGATTAATGTGATCACAGTCCTCAATTTTTTTAAAAAACTCAAATAAGTCAAAAATAAATTATTAAAACGGTAATTAGTACATAATGTCCCTATCTTTCATCGTTATCGCGAAAAAGTCCCTACCTTTTTTTTTTCATTTTAACCCTTAATTACACATTTGATTGTGCAAACCATCATTTCCATCCATTTTCATCCAATTTTTCAATAAAAAACTGTGAAATTGTGAATATATCCTCGTGTTTAAATAAAAATATATTATTTTAATTTCTATTTTTTATTAATTTATTTGGGACTCGTTTGCATTTTTAATTTTTTAATTTTTTAAATAAATTTAATTGGGACTCGTTTGCCCTTTAAAAAAAATAATTTTCTAAAATAATTTATTGGGGACTTTTTTTACACTTTAAAAAAAATTGGGACTATGATTGCAATTAATTTTCTATCTTTTTATTTAAATAGGAGGTTAAATTCATTATTTTACAACTTTTTATTGAAAAATTGGATGAAAATGGATAGAAATGTGGTATGCACAATCAAATGTGTAATTAATGGTGAAAATACCAAAAAAAAAAGTATAGATGTTTTTCGCAATAACAGTGAAAGATATGGACATTATGTACTAATTACCTTTTAATAATTTATTTGTCTTATTTGCGCTTTTTTTTTAAAAAAAAAATTGGGAATGTAGTTGCAATTAATTTTATTCTTTTTCCTTTTTTATTTAAAGAGTGATATATTCGTCATTCCATAATTTTTAATTGAGAAAATAGTTGAAAATAATCTTTTACATAATGAAAAGTGGAAATAATGGTGAAAATACAAAAAAAAAAAATGAAAGGTATGAACGTTTTCTACCATAACAATGAAAAATGTGGACATTATGCGTTAATTACCCTTTCCAGAATATGTCCCAAAAATTAGATCAATTGGCTGGTTAATTGGTTCAGTTGATGGATTGCCCACAATATTATGGGCGGGGCCTCAATCGGACCTTGTTGGGTAAAATTCATCATGTGAACAATACATAAATTATGTATTTAAGTATCACTATTTCAAAATTAAGGATAGAGGTTTAACCGACAAAGTTACTGTCCATACTTGATCTAATCTTTAAACCATATTTGGGCTATTATTTATAAATTGTTAAAAGGGAACAATACATAAATAAGGTATTTAAGTATCACCATTTCAAAATTAAGGATAGAGGTTTTAAATTTCAAAAATCAGGTTTTCATTAAATTTATTTATAATTTAATTAATTAATTACATATTTAATTAATAAATATATAAATGTAATAGATCTATGCAATTTGGTCACAATCTAAAAATTTTAAGGTCACAATTTAAAATTTTTATAGGTCACAATTCGTTCATCGGTCACAAATTAAAATTTTGAAAGTCACAATTTGTTCATCGGTTACAAATCACAAAATTTATAAGTCACACAACTTATTTTATGGTCACAAAACATCAAATTATAAGTCATAGATTACTTTTATTGGTCACAAATTAATAAATTTGCAGGTCACATAATATTTATTGGTTACAATTTATTCTTTATTGGTCACATACCAA
>CAIGRP010069828.1:1288-56530 GCA_903798385.1 Fraxinus cuspidata
CAAAAAAAAAAAAAAAAAAAACCCAAAACGCGTTTACTTTTGATATTTTCCTTCCCTCCCCCCTCTCTCTTCTTCCTCTCTCAGTCGTCTCTCTTTCTATCTTCTTCTCCCCTCTTTTTTTTTTTCAGGCGGTGGTTGGGGTTAGGTGTGATTGCTGCTGCGAACGATGCGTTCGGTGCAATTTTGGGAACAATGGTGGGTCCGATTTTGGGAACGGTGACGCTGCGAACGTAGCATCGTGATTTTAGGTTGGTGGTCAGTCCGATTTGGGAACATCGATGCTGCTATGAACGCAGCGTCGCAATTTTGGGTGTTTTCGGTTGCTGAAAATGGTGGTGAGAACGGTTCGGTTGTTGCGAACGGTGGGTTGGGTGCGATTGCTGAGAACGATGCGATTTTGGGTTGGGTCAGTTTTGGGTGTTTCCAATTTGGGTTGGGTGCAGTGGTGGTTCTGTTGCAGTCTGCTGCGACTTGGTGGTTAGTTGTGGTCTGTAGTGGTGTTGTGCTACGATTTGGTGGTTGGTGGTGTTCTACTGCAGTTGTGGTTTTGGTTTCAGGTGGCGGCGATGATGGTAGTCAGTGACGATTTTTCTTGATTTTATGTCGTGACGCTGCAGTGGTGGTTTTGGTTTCAGGCGGCGGCGGCAATGGTTGGTGCAGACGGGTGATGGTGGTGGTTGGGGTGACAAAGAAAATCGAAAACACTCAAAACGCTTTTTAAAAATTTTGGTTTGGTTTTAACTGAAAATACCCAAAACGATAAATTTGTCGTTTGGATTTTCTTTGTAAAATTTAAACTTACTTTCAAAAACGCGTTTTTGAAAATAGGAAAGAGAACGCGTTTTCACTGTTTTTAAAAATCGAAAACAGAAAACAATTTGAAAACGACAAAGAGAACATGTCCTAAATGTTTGATTATGAAGAGATTGGAGACCAAACCTAGAACCGATGATTTTCTCATAAATGAAATCATTGGTACCATCGATAATTGTGGAATCGAATCGAACAATTTCAATTGGTCTTATTTTATATTTCATAATCATTACAATACAAACTTCTATCCTCGAAAGTTAATACTCACATCTAAAATCAAAATAATAAACCTATTTTCATAAAAAAGATATTGTCTAATAAAAACCATTCACCAAATAAACGAAATTTATTAAAATGAATAGTTAGGTTAGAATCGATTCTTGATTCTAGGAATTAGAGCCATTTAAAATTTAAGCTTAATCGAATCAAATCGTTCTTTTTGATTTGACTGGATTAGTTCTGATTCTTTTGTTTACTCTTACTTCTAGCCAGTTTTTCGGTTCTTTTTATCCTTTTACACCAAAATAAGAAAGTAATGCAATTGATAAAGGTTGCAATTTCTATATGTATTAAAAATTGTTAGCTAATTGTAATTATTAATTTTCAGGTTAATGTACTTTTTTTTTTCCTCCAAGTAAAATTGTTTTTTTTTTTGCAATTGTACGTTAGTTGAAGTAAAAAGACAATACATGACTACAATCCAATACACAGGATGCCCGTGACCTACGTTTCCGCGGCGTAATTTTAGCTGCCCCTGCCCGAATCCGCCCCTTTTGTTTCATTCATTCCAATTCCATTTCCATCTCCGCGAAAATACTCAGGTAAAAAAAAAAAAATTCTATTTTGTCTGTATTTTTAACAGTCAACACTCTCACCGAGTCCTCAAGTCTTCCCCTCCCCGGGATCCTCTCTCTGTACATTCTCCAAATTAGACAAGAAAAATCTCTTTATAGATTTGTATAATATCTATGTATACGGCAATTTTACGTGGAGGTGGTTGAAGGTGGTGAATTTGAGAATTTAATTGAGGAGAAATTGAAATTGAAATTGAGCTAGGGTTTTGAAAAAGAGGAGAGAGGAAAAATGCCGATGAGTAGGTATGAGATAAGGAATGAGTACAGCTTGGCTGATCCAGAGCTGTACAGAGCCGCTGATAAGGATGATCCTGAGGCTCTGCTTGAAGGCGTTGCCATGGCTGGCCTAGTCGGCGTTCTCCGCCAGCTCGGTGACCTTGCTGAGTGAGTTCTTTTTTAGTGTTTTAATTTTCTAATTTTTATTGTTATTATGTTTTATGGTTGTTTTGTTTTGAATTGTGGTAATTGCTGATGAAGTGTGTGGAATTAGGCTTTCTTGTGGTAATTTATTGTGATTTTGTTCGTTGAGCTGCTTTTCTTGTTGAGAAGTGTGGGATTGAGATCTATTTGATTCGGATTTAGATGTCTCTCAAGTTTTCAAGTTTGGGTAGAAATGATTTGAAGCCACTAGTTCCTTGTCATCAAATGCAGTGCTATGAAAATTGCAAAATAGAGAACTACATTAATCAAGCACTCTCTGGGGCTTTAAGAACCATTTGTATTATTATTGTATCGACAGGGAAGACTGGGATCTCATTTAGTGCATAATCATTGTCTGCATAGAATTTGTGAAAATAGATTGATCCAACTTTCACCGAATACGTTATTGCATTTTGTTGGCACCTATATCTTTATTTCTTATCAACACTCGTGAGACGCAAATTTGCAACTTTTTTCTGCATTATGTTACTGTAACTAATTATCTTTTAGTGTATGTCGCAAATATCAATGCAATATGGTGCATCCGGTTTCTGAGTTAATACTGTTCAAGGATTCCGTCCTTGTGCTCTAGCTTTATTTTCAGGTTGTTTGAAATGAGAGGTGTTCATAATGTTTACCTGACCATACAAGAAAATTTTAACATAGTTTTTAAGAGGTTGATTTCGCGGTGGTGTTCTTTCCAATCTCTTCTTTTCTCATATTTTCTAGCTAGCCCGATGCATATCTGCCATAACTTATGTTGTTCATTAAGAATCAAACAAAATTTTATCAAGGTATTTTGTTAAGAAGGAAAAATTGGTATTCTCCAGGGAACTAGTTTTTATGGGTTGTTTGGAAGAGCGTGACAGTTGAATTGCTTCTGGCTAGATGGTTCTCTCAGTAGTCCCATCTGATCTTGTAACTTTTTTTTTATTTTTTTTTCCCCCTCACTTAACCAAAGGGATCATTTTACAATAAGCAGCAATAAAATACTTTCCCAAATTTGCCTGAGAGTCAATCTTCTCTTAATTGCTCGTCTCTTGTGACTGCTGAAGGTTTGCTGCTGAAATTTTCCGTGATCTTCATGAAGAAGTGATGGTGACTGCTGCCAGAGGCCACGGCTTAATGGTTCGCGTCCAACAGCTTGAGGCTGATGTTCCTTTGATCGAGAAGGCATTTCTCTCCCAGACCAATCATTCTTCATTCTTCTATAATTCTGGTTAGAACTTTCTCTTGATTTATTTTTCAGTTGAACGTGTTCCAAAGCCTCTTCTCATTATTTTTGTTGAGAAATATTTTAAATAATTATCCTTTGTTTGTTTTGTGCTGAACTTGTGGCAAATTACATTGTTCTGTTAATTGTCAGAAAATCTTAACAGTGAACTTCATAATTCTGTTGTGCCAACATAATGATTTATTTAGGTAGAGATATGATGCATAATTTTCCAACTGGGATTATTGGGTTTTTCATCATTTAGAATCTGTTCTGAGTTCACTTTCTAAATTAGGAATCTGTCTTGAGTTCACTTTCTGAATAACATGTTTGAAAGATGCATCGAGTTACTTGATAAATATAACAGTAATATTGGCTGAATAATTATATCACAGGTGTTGATTGGCATCCTAATCAAAAGATGGACCAGAATTTAATTACACAGGGAGATTTACCTCGATTTATAATGGATTCATACGAAGAATGCAGGGGCCCACCTCGCTTGTTCCTTCTAGACAAGTATGATCCTGTGCCTATACAATTAGTAGCCAACAGTACTGAAATCGTGTCTCTAACAGTTACTGAAACCTGCATATAAATTTAAAATTCTGAATTTCATGATTTATGACAGGTTTGATGTTGCTGGTGCTGGGGCATGTTTAAAACGTTATACTGATCCTTCATCCTTTAAAGTAGAAGCACTGTCCTCAGGCATGACAAGCACAGATGTTCAGAGGGAAAAGAAAACCCGCAAAGCTAAGGTAATTCTTTGGCTATTGCAGCTTTCAGCACCAAGTATAATCAATTGATACTTGAGCAGGTTTTTCCCCTCTACTTAGATGTGTCTTTTGTTGTGATGTTATTTGTTTATATCTGGATGTCCTACCGAGACAAAGTTTCTTAGATTAAAAAAGAAAAAGCTTTGTGAAGAATTCTTTTTCTGATCTAGTTGATTAGGCAAAGCCGCATAATTGGAGACATTGCAGTATAGTTTACATTGTTCGAGATATTGAGACATGATCTGACATGAGTGCCTCGTAGACCAATCTTTGAAGGTTATATTTTACCCAGCATCCTTGAAGTTTAATTAACCTCTTCCAGACTATTAATATCCTATCTGGAAACTGTCATCTATATTGATACACTTCAAATCTTAGGAATATATACTATCCAGTCATCTCGGTAATGAGGATGCAGTTCCTGTTAAATACCAATAACTGCTGTAATTTAACAGATATAGTTTTGTTGGTAAATTTTTGAACGAAATAATCTCCAGAGATCCTTGGATCAAGGTTTTATATTAGCCTCTATTCAAGTTCTGAATTTCTTAGTCTGTAGCGTCTTTTTTTTTGGTAATATTAATTTGGGCTGTTTAGTAAATAACATTTCATAGCATGAACTTTATGCCTGCAATACCTGAATGGTGGAAAATGATGTGATTTGGCCTTTATTCGTAACTTGAATTCATAATAGGGAATCACCAGTTAGAACTTATAACCAGGTAATGAGCATGCTACGTAACGTATGGAAACCTATCCCACTTCTATATTTTACGAACTGCTTTTTTCTTTCTTAATTTTGGAGTATTTTCATGAGAACAGCCATCAGTTTTCTCGTACTCTCTGTATAGCTTCCCAAGTTGTCCATTTATTTTCTCCTGTATTCATATATGTGTCTTGTGTACACGTCTAGCAGAAGAGAGGGCCTCGCTGGAGGAATGGAGAAACCCCTGAGGTTGTTTTACCGACGGCACATGCCAAGTAAGACTTAACTATTCTTTATTTTCAGTGCTTCTCCTTTTTCTTATTATTATAATGCATAAAATGGGATCTGCTTTACGATGAGCATCAACTTGTACAGACTCCATCAATTGTTTCTTGAGGAGCATGTTGAGAATGGTGTTAGTAATCCTGCGCGACGAGTGAAATTGAAAAGGAAGCTGAATGGATTTCCGTTCAACTTGAAAACTGGGAAGAGCTACATGGAGAAGCTGTTGAATACCTCTTCCCCAGAACACAAAGTGGTTCATGAAGTCTCTGTTAGATCATCCCCACTGAAATTACCTACAAATGAACCTAATGAAACTGGGCCTAAAGTGCTTGAAGTAAGACCAGTGAGTCCTGACACACAGAGTGTGGGAAGAGGGAGAAGTCCTCCATCATATAGAGAGGGGCCTATGCTACAACCATCCGTATATGAGCCAAATGAGATTTCCACAGATGATAGAATCACAGAGTTGTCCATACCAAATCCTAGTTATGAAGCAGATGACAGTTCGTTTGCTTTTCACAGGGTGACTAGTGAAAAGGATATATCAGTTGATGAAGAAAGCAAAACAGAAGGCAGTTTAGATGGTTACCAATCTGATGATATTGCCAGTGAGAGAGACAATTATGTAGATGCACCTTCAACAATGGATTCAGAAATGGATACTGATTCTGAACTAAGAGGCAAGAGTGATTTGGTCTCCTTGAATATCAAAAGGCAGCTGTCAATTTCTGATGCAAATGAAGAGCAGCTTCAAGCTCATTCTTCAGGTTCTCAATCAGTTGCAACCTCTGCATTATCTGACGATGGGAAAAAAGAGATGTCTAGTTTTTCATTATCTGATACTCCAAGCACTTCAGCTGAAAACTCTCCATCAAATAGTGATGCTTATGCTGAAGTTTTGTCATCTACTAGTATTCCTAAAACTGATATCGTCCAAAGATCATCTCACCAGGAAACTGGTCATGGAGACGGTTTAGTGTCCCAGGATTCAAAACCTGTTGTTACTGGTGATACATGTGTTGGCATAGCTGAAATCCCCGACCACACAGACTTTGGGGATCTGATTTCTAGCTCGTGTGTCACTGATGCAATCCCCACTTCAGTACATTTGGATTCAGCACCAGTTGTTGGAAAAGGTGCGTTCAGTCAGTCAGATGAAATGTCTTCTACTTATATTGAAATCATTGGTGAGTTAATACATACAGAACACGATGGGACAAACATGGTTACAAATCTATCTTATATTCCCAGTGCCCCTTCTGCAGCACTGCAGGTAGGAGATGATTTCCCACCAAGACTATCTGCTGAAAATCATCTGATAGATGAATCAAATGGAAATATGTGCGAGAATTTACCCGGTGTATATATGATCTCTGATGTTCATCGTCATACTAGAGATAATTCACTGGGAACATCTACCGAATACCTGACTAGGAATGATTCAGGAAAGGAGGATCTAAATCTGCATGAGAACATAGATGATCATTTATATATGATGTCTTCCAAAAACACAATCCCATGTATGGTAGATACGGACGTTCTGTATTTACACAAAAACAGTAAATCTGAACATTCTTATACTAGTTCTCTGTATAGTGATGGTTGCATACCTACTGTGTCCGAAGAAAAACACCTTGTGGATGAGTTGGATGATGAGAATCCGAATGTATTTTCTGATGCTTCAAATGATTTATCATGCATTTTGGAGGCTGCTCCTGAGAAGGCAAATGATGAAAATTCATTGGATAATATGGCTCAAACTGTTGGTGCGAATGATGATCACACTTGCACTTTAGTTTACAATCCAATTTGTTCACCAAATTTGGTTTCACCCCATGCAGAAGAGAACTCTCTTTATCTGCCCCCGAAAGACTTTGGGCCTCATGATGCTTGCCGTTTTGTTACTTCCGCTGAAGAGACGACAGGGACTGAAATTCCAGTAGCTGAAATTCCCAAATCTTGTGACTCCCCAGGGTCACAGGGCTTGAGAATAAGCAATGATGCTTACCCTCTTGATTTAGCCGACGTGGAAAGTTCACATTGTAGTGAGGAAAATCTTGATGGGCCTTTGACAACATCAAGTAGTCTAGAAGTGGATGGAATCAACCTGTGCACTGATTTGATTGAAAAGGATGCTACTGATATTTCTCTCCCCCCGGATCTTACATCACTGAATGAAGTTCTTGTACAGTTAGACGAAATGGATTCTGAGGCAGATCAATCAGGTGCTGTAGTCCCGGCTACTACTGTTGCTGCCAGTGACAATAATAGTGATGAGGATGGTGGAGAAGTGGGTGGAATCAACCCGTGCACTGATTTCACTGGAAAGGATGCTACTACTGTCTCTCCGGATCCTACATCATTAAATGAGGGTCATGTACAGTTGGATGAAATGGATTCTGAGGCATATCGATCAGGTGTTGTAGTCATGGTTACTAATGTTGCTGCCACTGACAATAATAGTAATGAAGATGTCAGCTCATCTGTGGATCTCAACAAGTTGCCTAAAGCATCTATTTGTTCTTCTGGGGATTTAGATCAGAATGCATTCGAGACTGAAACGAAATGTCTGCCAGACAGTTGCAAGCAATCTGGGTTAGCAAAGAAAGTTGGCCAACTAGAAGCTGCCATGTCAGGTACAGACTCAGTTTTGTGCAGCAGCCCCGTCTATCATGATCATCCCAAGTCAGAACTATCAGTCACTGTTCCTAACTCCTATCTTGACTTAAAAGTTGAAAACACTTCAGATCTTATCAATGCTGCCCCAACTCAGTCAGCTTTGGAACAACATGGCTTAGCTATGGAACAGGAATCATGCCGGCAAGATGATCTCATAAATCATATTGAAGATTCTTCCACTTTACGCATCCATCGTGATGCAGAAGAAACAATTGTAGAAGAAAAGATCAAGTTACTTCCCAATCAAAGTTATCAAGAAGATTTTTCAGATAAAGGTGATGAAAACTTACAGGTACCACAGTTGAAACATGTGCAAAATTTAGATCACAATGATCCTGAAGGATCCAGCAATGCTTCTTCTAAATGTTTACCGGTAAACATTCAAAGTCAACCTTCTGTATTGGAGCTTCCAGTACCAGGCAGCTATGATGTTAACATGTCTGGATATTCTAAGGATCCACTAATTTCAACCGTTCCTCCTATTAATCTTCTTTCCGAGGCAAATCTGAACAATTTGGAGGAATTGCCTCCACTGCCACCTCTTCCTCCCGTCCACTGGAGGATGGGCAAGCTTCAGCATGTTTCTGCTTCAGAGAGAGTAGTAAAGCAACATAATGTTGGTCCATTCTTATCATCATTGCCAATGGTTACTGACCAGAATTCTCAGAACCAAAATTTTCCAGTTTCAGCTGTGAAACGTGAGGATTCACCTTCTTTTCAGGAATATTCTACTGGTAATATAATGCACTCTGGTACAATCTCATCACTAGTGCCACATGTTGATCATCCTAGCAGTACCGAAAATAACTGTCTCGTGCTCAGTGGAAATGAACCGATGAACTCATCCACAATGTTGCCTGAACGATATGAAGAAATGCCACAAGATAGTTTCCTTACGGGAAAGGGTAGCGTAATACAATCTAGATTAACTTCGTTCTCCTTAGAAACTTCTGTAAATACGGATTTCTCTAATAACATTAATTCGTCACATGAATTAATCCGACCTTCATATCAAGTGGCCCCAGAAATCAGTTCAAAGGAAGAGGTGGCCCCAGAAATCAGTTCAAAGGAAAAAGTGGCCCCAGAAATCAGTTCAAAGGAAGAGAAGGTTGTTAGCAGCTCTTCTAGTGTGGAGGCACACCCTACAAGGCCTGAAGCAGTTGAATTTTTACCGAAGATGCCTGTGCTTGTCATGCCATCTTCAGAGGGTGAAAACACATCGCCACCTGTGGAAGATGGAATTGCAAACGGGAGCAGATCAATGAAGCAACCTAGACATCGAAATCCTCTGATTGATGCTGTTGTGGCTCGTGATAAAATCAAAGTAAGTATCCAAACGTTCCTTGAGCTGTTGAAAATAGAGTAGGTTTAGTGAGGTGCATCCTTTTAATAAACTAAATCATTCTGCAGTTGAGGAAAGTGACAGAACGCATTAGGCCTAACATGCAGAAAGTTGATGAAAGAGATTCGCTCTTGGAACAAATACGGAGCAAGGTAAGTCTAGACAAGCCTGGGGTATTTTCTGGTTATATATATATATATATATATACACACACACATATTGTCATTTTTAGCAGATAACTAAATATCAACTTTGTTTGTCAGTCGTTCAACCTGAAACCTGCAGTAGCTAATAGGCCTAGCGTTCAGGGTCCTAAAACCAATCTTAATGTTGCTGCAATGTTGGAGAAAGCAAATGCCATTCGCCAGGTCTCTCTCTCTCTCTCTCACACACACACACGTGCGCTCTCACACGCATAGAGCAGGCTTGCAAGAGTATTCTTGTTTTGTGTTGTATATTGACGAAAGTGGTAAATATTGTAGGCTTTTGTTGGAAGTGATGACGACGATGAAGATAGTTGGAGCGATCCATGAAAAATCTTCCCTAAGTTATAATTCCCTAATAGTGCAGCCATCTTGTGGAAAATCTTGCAAGAGTTTGGTTGCACTCAAGGGGAAAGATGGGGAATGTTGTTGGGAAGTTATCGTGATCTTTATTTTTGTGCCTGCTGTTTTTCTCCCTGTATAATCTCTCTCTCTCTCTCGCTCGCTCGCTCTCTCGTATAGTACAGTTTGGGTTGCTTCCCAACCTAGAGAAACACGTAGGACTGAATTTTGTTGAAGAATGGTTGAGGCACGTGTGTAAGCATATAGAATTGTAATTCCATTGCATGTAAATGTTGGAGATATATGGTTGCAGATGTTTTTTCAAATTTCATTTTGTAAACGCTTGTCAATTCAATTTTGTTTTTGCTTTATACTGGCATTGTTTCACGTGCCTTAATGAGAAATGAATTGGTTGGATTATCTGTAGAACATATTAAATCTCATTCTTTGTCGATTTTACATGGTGCACAGGTTATTTTAGTTCAATTTTGGTTTGTTTGAGGAGAGTTGAATGGCCAGATGATTCTCTATATGGAGCAAGCAAGTTGTTGAGGTTGCCTTTTCCGGCTCTTTTAATGATTCTTAGATGCTCGTGTGTCTGTTATGATAAAAAAATAGAGATTAAGAATTTATCCTAATTCGCTAATTAAATTTTGATGCGATCTCTATATTCAAGAATATATTGGCGTGTGGACCATTTTTAATTAATCTAAAATTAATTCGAGACCTCACAGATGAAGAAAAGGAAAATATTCTCTCTTCAAATCCGGATACGAAAGTAATGTCATTGATTTTGATTCTACCTAATCTTTATTTATAAAGATAAAGGAGTTCAAATTCACATCAAATAAGAATTTCAAATAAAGTTCAAATATGAGTTCCAATTGGACTTCAAATGGGAGTCCAATTAAAATTCATGTTCAATTAGTTCATAACTTATCAAGTTACGAGTATAATCCTAGAACTTCAGCTCCAAATACAATTAAACTTTCACAATTTTCATAGTAATTACAATTGGTCTAAAACTTTTATAATAATTATAATTAGCTCCAACATTTTATAATAATTGAAATTAAGTCACAATACTTTATAACGCTATTACACAGATATATTTGGACAATATTTTTCGAGCTCCAATTAGTAAATAGTGTCCAGTCAAACCTAGATCTTATGATCCAATTTTTCATTTTTGCTTTCTCCTCTAAGTACAAAATATCACATTCTTGAAATGTATATTATCACAGTAGTTAAAAAAAAAAAAAAAAACGTCTCGATAATATATATATATATATATTACTTTCCTCGACCTATCATATTATCACTAGTTAATTTTTACCCGCATTTTCAACTAAATTTTTAATACTATTACAAGTAAACGTAAAGAAAGAGATTCCTGAGACCCTAACATATCTTGATCTTTTTATGACATGATAAGTTAAATTGAATTAGATAAAGATTGCCTCGAATGTCATCCTTTTGATTTATTCTATCTATTATATCTTTAAGAAACATATAATACTGAAAATAAAATAAAATAATATTATGAATAAGATGTTAACCTTTTTGTCTTGACATGCACATATTCTCTTATCAAACTTATCAAATACGTCAGTTTTAATCCAATCCTAAGAAGACAAAAAGTAAACCAAACAGGAAGTTTCTTTTTTCTTTTTCTTTTTCTTAATAAGAAATTTTATTCTGCCAAGTGAAAAGTAGAATTAATTAATTACTGACCTGAGATCAGTTCAAGGAGTTGGTGCTAAACATTAAAATTTGCTACTTTGAAAACTGACATTAATTACTGAAAACTGTGTAAAAAATACTATAATGGAGTCATCAATTATAGTTTATTATGAGATTGGTGTTGGATCATAAAAATCATTCCATTATGACCCCTTTGGATCTTGCATTATAGTCTATTTAATATTCATACGTGGGGTAGAAATGATACGGGCAACTTGTACTTCGATTCTATGTTTGATAATTCAGATAAGAAATATTATTTAATTGAAGTAAGTCGTCAACAACTATACGTATAATCTATATTATCGAAGAGTGCACTAATTGTGTCATCATATGTAAGTATTATATAACATCCTACACATAAACATGTATATGTGCCGATTTTTTTGGACTTGTTGACCTAAACAAGGGGAGAAGGCTGCTCTAGACAAGGGATCTCGGGGTGGCACAGGTTGTTAACAAAAGCTTTAATGATTACAAATGATTCATACGTTTTCGTTGGCAAAATTTATAAATTATCAAATTTCATTTTCTATCGTATATTTCAATGAACACGTAAATATTATTTACTTACTTGTCACTTATTTTATAAATTTAAATTGGTTATAAATTCTTTCTAGATGGATCCATTATTACACCACATGGTTGTCCCATTATTCATGCAATCTTATCAAATTTTAGGTGTCATTTTAATTACAAGCGCGTATTGCCTATCTGTCACTACAACCAAAACAATTTAATTTGAACTTCTTGTACTTGCAATTGTCGCTATCACTCCAACTCTTAATACAATTTTGTCAAAGTCCCACAATTGGAAAATTTATTAGATAACACGTTTCATTTAGTCCATTTGTACACGAATTAAGGATTAAGGTCCACGACATCGTGACTTTTTCGTATAAATGACAACTATTGACTAACTGAGTGCCGACTTAAACACCAGACCTATAAGTGTAATTTTAAAAAATTAATCTATTTTAATCTATGAATTAAGGTCTCCATGTGACCAAAATTGACAATATGTATAATAAAATCGAAAACGCTTTTCATGCGACTTAGTGTTGGATGGTTAAATGTCAAACTACTTAAAACATTTTTACCAATTCAAAATTCTCGTGCAATTTAAAGTTCATATTGACGGTTTCAATCTCACATATTTAAGTAGGTTGGAGACTCATAACACTATTTTTGAAGTTTCGGGACCTATAAATACACCACGCGAAAGTTTGGGGAGCCAAACTCTAAATTTTTTTAAAATAATAATAAAAAAAAAAGAAATCCACATAAGCACAATTATCGTGTTTATAATCCCAATACATTCCGGAAAGAAGCTTCCATCAAATCCGCGTGGTTCAGCGACCGTCTTCTTCTCCCTATATATTCTCTCGCCTTTTCTTCTCCGCCGCCACAGCCCCCACCTCCGCCTCGCCAGATTCCACCATAAACAAGTTCCAAGTAAAACCCGCACACTGAAAATAGTCTTCATCATTCAAATATACTAATTTTACGGTATGAACACAAATTACTGCTTATGGTTATGGGAGTAAGTTTAGGCTACAAATAATCAAACCAAACCATGTTTTCCCGTTTTGCCCCTCCCGTTACTTTGAATTTACCCTGCTCTTGCCCCTCCGTCGTCCGTTCTCTCATCGGCGGAAACCATACTTCTGCTCGATTCTGTTCGCGATAAATTATAATCCATTTTTTTTAACGCAGAGAAACATATATACAAATTGCATACACAAATTTATACACACATACGAAGATTCTTTGTTCTTTTTTAATTTTTTCAAGTCTTGATTTTTTGCTTAAGTTATGGAGCGTAATACAGGGATGCTGAGATTTCTGAGAAATTTTCTTGTGCGTCTGATTCTATTTTTTGGTATTATGTTTGCTATTGGATTCGCTTACCTTATAACTCTCCGGGGAGAATCCTGTGACTTCGGCGATTTCTGCTTCTTCTCCGTGCCGGAAAATATCAATGTTGTGACAGGCGTTGGCCAGCTTAGTAAACCATCGTCTGCAATCATCTCCACAGGCGGAAAATCGGCTCCGGCGACTCCCCTGAAGCTTCCCGGTCTCTGGGCCACCGATGAATTTCAAAAAGGCGTACGGTTCTACTCCTCTATCTTCCAAGATCTGATTTCGGACGGCGTTTTGAGTACAAATTTTAAGGTCCTGTGCGTCGATACACAGATGGGATCAGATGTTTTTGCGTTAAAAGATATTGGAGTTGAGGATTCGATTGGAATTTTCAAGAAAGCTTCCAAGCCTTTGGTGATTGCAGGGCAAGGCTTCAAGCAGCCTTTCAATGATGAGACTTTTGATTTTCTGTTTTCCGGCAGTGGACTTTTTGAGAAATCAGCAAGGCCGGGGGATCTTGCAGCGGAGATTGATCGGACACTGAAGCCCGAAGGGTTTCTGGTGGTCCACACAGGGTCGACAGATGAATATAGTTTCAATTCCTTTCTAGCTTTGTTTAACTATTGTAAATTGGTGAAGAGTGGGGAAATTCACGGGTTCGATCCAGAGATGCCGTTAATTCGCGAAATTGTTATGCAAAAGATCAGTGGGAATGGATATAGACAACAAATTCTTGGCCTGAAGGAGGAGAATTCCGGTTCCAACTCCATGAATAAATGCTCTGTTCCGGGGTATAAACTGGAATTGATTCAGAAAGCCGAGCCTCTGATAGATGAAGAGCCAAAAAAACCATGGATTACATTGAAGAAGAATATACAGAATATAAAGTATTTGCCTTCAATGGTTGATATCAGTTTTAAGCAGCGGTACTTGTATGTTGATGTTGGAGCTAGAAGCTATGGATCAAGCATTGTGAGTTGGTTTAAAAAGCAATATCCGAAGCAAAATAAGACGTTTGAAATATATGCAATCGAGGCCGATAGGATTTTCCATAAACAGTATGAGTACAAGAAAGGGGTCACATTGTTGCCCTACGCGGCTTGGGTGAGGAATGAGAGCTTGTTCTTCGAGATTAATCAAGGCCCAGGGAATAAAAACACAGAGAAAGGTAGAGGGATGGGCAGGATTCGACCAGTTCAGTCTTCGGGTGGTTATGTGTCCACTGGTGATGTGGATGAGATTCCAGGATTTGATTTCGCAGAATGGTTGAAGAATACAGTGTCGGAGAGGGACTATGTGGTGATGAAGATGGACATTGAAGGAACTGAATTCGATCTGATTCCAAGGTTGTTTGAGACTGGAGCAATATGCTTGATCGATGAAATCTTTCTCGAATGCCATTACAATAGATGGCAGAAATGCTGTCCGGGTGAGAGGAGTAGGAAGTATCAGAAAACATATGGGCAATGCTTGAATTTGTTTACTTCCCTTAGAGCAAGCGGAGTTTTGGTGCATCAGTGGTGGTGACCACCTCTCTTCCTCTGCTCCGGCCGGTTGTAGCATCTTTTGTAACCTTGTGTATGTTTCGATTTCAAAAATAAACGTGGAGTCGTTTTTAGAATAGAGAGTTTAATTTTGCTAGATCTTCTTAAACAATTTGTTTCACATTCAAAAAGAAAAGTTATCATTGTTACGTGAAGAACATACACTTGCTCATTTACTGTCAACTCTAAAAGGAGCTCCATTTTTTTTTTTTGCAAAAATGCATTTTGAGATAGTGATTTGATGGATAATATGTGGTTAAAAAATAAGGAAATTTTTTGAGTTTCCATATGATATTATTTTATTGAAGAATGTAGTTAAAAATAAGAGAGAAATTTTGGAAATAATATGAACCAAACAAATCTTCATGATCCCAAATGTCGGCAATGCTCTTTTAAGGTCCACCTCTCTTGTTCATGAACAAAATTTCACCGTTCAATACTTGTTTTTGCAGTAAGAAAAACCATATATCATATATAAATTTCTTGAGAATCCCGAAATATTCGTTCGTTCTACACGGGCTTCCATGGAGTCCTGTTATCCAAGCTGAGTTTTAAGGAATTTTCTAGTAAGTAACCGTATAAAATTACGAAATAAATTAGTGTACTTTTCCATTTCCTTTCAAACTCCTTCCATGTCAAAATCCAAAACCTCCCCTGCTTTTGGAGGTCTATTAGCTCCATATTTCAAGCGGAATGGCTAATGAATCTTATATATAAATAGAGAAAACGAAACTTTAACACGTAAATTTACCACATTTTGCATAGAAAAAGAATATGTACTCGAAAAATACCAAATAGAGATCAATGCAGTCAAGTTGCAGTTCTCGAAGTGTATTCTGGAGTGCAGGACAAAGCCTTTGGGGAGTCAGTCCAGTGCACCTAAATTCACCATCAAACCACTCCCAGTTAGTTACATCTACAATATATCTATCTTCTAACCAGCAGAATAAAAGAACCACAGGGAAATGTTCTGTACCATAACTTGGATGTGACAAAAAGAGTCTTCCTCTCCACTCCAGCGTGTACGGCCGCCTTTTTGCTTTTCTTACCTGGTAGACACTAAGCGAGGAATAGCCGCGAACCTTTCTTGTCCCAGTTACTGTGAAAACCATGTAATTTCATTATCTTTTCTCTATTCTGATAGCAATTTGAAGCCAATGCCACCTTTTTTTTTTCTTGTTTATTTACCAAAGCTTAAATTTTCCTTCCTAAGTTCAAAGTGTGCGTTTGTGGCTCCTCATTATCCAAACAATTCGATAAATTAAGCCATGGATCATATTCTATCATTCTTCGTTTTTAATTTGAGGCTGTCCATCTGAACTCTAAATTTAAATATAAACAAGCTAATGCTTTTCATCCCAGAAGAAATTATAAAGGCAGTAACGAACCTTGTCTTGAACTTTATACTCCCATTCGGTATCTACATGCCTGTAACCAACCTGCAGCTACCAGTAGTCACAGTTTTGTCCACGTTTTAGTATAGAAAAACCCCACAGGCAGAGACTACCAGGTAAGTTGTAAACATGAAGATGGAGATACAAAAACCTCTCTGATTCATTGCTATATCCTAAAAAATCTGCTACGTTTTACTGTTTTAATCTACATTTTTGTTAAAATTTTGTAATTTATGTACCTCAACAATGGCAGTACTGAAGACAGTCTCCAGGCGATTCAGATTCCCATGCGCCTAATCCAACAGCAGGTATTGTATGGCCACTCAATAGCCTAAATTTTTCCCAATCATGTTTGGGGTAGGATCATGGATGATAATTTTGTTGACAACATGTCACGTGTCAAACTGTCATTGGACAGTTTGAAAAATAACTTGTTTTTGTGACCAACAATTTTTTGACAACTCATACATTGTCAACCACATTGTCATCTATGGTTGTACAAATGAGTTAATCCTTTATCACCTTTTCATTGTCTGGTGTAACTGTTGCCTCACCCACTTGTTTTGATCAGTCACAACCTACGTTTCAAGGTTTTTGTTGTCCATTCAAGGTATATATGTTAGATAATTATATAATAAATATAATATGTGAAATAAAAAATTAATTCAGATGAAGTGTCCAATTAGTGAAAAGTGAAGAATTTGTGTGGGAGGTCGGAGGTTCGAGTCACACCCCACGCATTATATTAAAAAGTCTTTGATTGGGGCCTTAGACTTTATTGGTTCTAATAATTATTTTTAATCATTTTCGGAATTATTTATTTTAACTGCCCCAATATTAACAGCCCATTATCACTAACCATAAAACCTGCATATAATACTAGATCATGGTGTAGGGAGTTACATCAATTTTTTGCCTATATAAACACACATATGGGCATTAGAAAAAACACTACAAAAACGAAATTGTATCTTTCTATTCAGTAAAAAGTCTTTGATTGGGGCCTTAGACTTTATTGGTTCTAATAATTATTTTTAATCATTTTCGAAATTATTTAATGGGTCAACTAGCCAGTAAAATACGATCGTTTTTAACTGTCAAGTATTAAGAACTCATTACCACTAATCATAAAAATTGCAAATAATATTGGATCATGGTGGAGGCAGTTACATCATTTTTTTTGCCTATATAAACACAAGCCCATTATCACTAACCATAAGTCCTGCATATAATACGAGATCATGGTGTAGGGAGTTACATCAATTTTTTGCCTATATAAACACACATGTGCATTAGGAAAAAAACTACAAAAACGAAATTGTATCTTTCTATTCAGTAAAAAAAATATTATACTCAATTTTACATATATTTTGGAGTACACTTGAGAGTTCTGAAAACCAGTTGTGATTGCTACACAATTGGTTTATTTGATCGTTGTATCTTAGAAGCGATTGTCCACTGAGGTCGCGGCAGTTATCGACAAGCAATTTCGTTTTAGGACATCATGCTGTTACGAGACTCGATCAATCGATAAGTTTTATTTTTGCATTTTACTGTATTGCAATTAGATTAATTTCTAACAATATATAATAGCCAATTTCTCCCAGACTGCCACGTTGACCTGCACATAGTAATTACCTTCTTCCATTTTCCAGCATTTCACTTCTAACTATTCATAATTTGAAAAATGATTCGGACCTCGTACCTTCTTCCATTTTCTCTAGATTACGTTGTATACAGATGATTATGGGCGAGTTAGATACAAGACTTGTCACCAGAGCTGAGTATGACGTGTTAATAATTCCTGATTAGATTTCAATATTTAATTGGACATATACATGCTCATGTCAGTTAAATAATAGCATGAAGTACTAAATTCTGTACTCCGAGAGACATACATATCAGAATTTTTCTCTAGTTCAAGATTGACCATTGGTGGCTGCTCATTTTCTATCAACACTCGACATCTTATTCTTCGTATTGGGCATCTGTTCATTTGTTAAGGGTATTATTGACCCTTCACCTAATGCCAGCTCAATGCCTCAGGACCACAATGCTGTTACATAAATCTGCTTCAACAACCTCTACGTCAGAATACACTATCCTGCAAATATTCTCTTTATAACAATATTTTCATTCCATTGAATATTCTTCTCAAGTTCTATATAAGGCAGCCTATTGTAATGGTTAAACAAAATGAATAAAGATTCAACAAAGTATTTCTTTATCATGGTATCAGAGCCACTCTAAGGATTAACCTCCAATGGCGTCATCTCCTTCCTCTCCATCTTCCCCTACAAATTCCTTCACCCATTCAAACCCTTTTACTTCAAATCCCACTCCCAACCCTCCTCAACCAAATGTTTCTCACATTATTTCTGTTAAACTCACCCCAGATAATTACCTTCTGTGGAAAATCCAATTGGTTCCCTACCTTCGTGGCCAACGACTTTATCAGTTTGTCTATGGCTCCTTTCCATCCCCTAAACCTCTGATAGACAACTCCACTCCTAATCCTGCCTATGAATCGTAGTTGCAGCAGGGTCAACTGGTTATGTCGATCCTAATTTCATCTCTTTCCGAACCGATTATGGCACAAATTGTTGGTTGTGCTTCAGCTCGTGCTGTGTGGCTCTCACTTGAGGCTACCTATGCTTCGGCATCTCAAGCTCATCTTCTCCAAACTCAATTTCAGCTGGCCTCCCTCAAGAAAGGTACATACTAAATATCCGAGTATTATCGCAAAGCTAAGACATTGGCTGATACAATGTCTGCTGCAGGACGACCTCTGCCTTCATCAGAGTTCGTTCCTTATCTTTTGGCTGGTCTAGGACGTGATTACGATCCTCTCGTTCCATCAATCACAACCAGGCTTGAACCAATCACTCCAGCAGAATTGCTGGGTCATCTCCTTGCTCATGAAGCGCGACTCCAGCACCATTCTCATATAAGCCTTCTCTCGAACGAGGTCTCAGCCAATTATACTGTCAAACACAAATCTGTACAACGTGGTGGTCGAGGTCCAAACCGTGGTGGACATAATCAATATAGAGGCCGTGGTGGTCGCGGTAATCGTGGTGGTCATAGTTCATCAATGGGTAGTAATGAAAATGGTTCTACTACTCGTATTGTTTGCCAGGTTTGCAATCGGCAAGGGCATAGTGCCCTCACTTGCCTCTATAGGTTCAATCAAGCGTATACAAGCTCTGCCCCTATTACTGCACATTATTCCTCTACAAATTCTGTCCCGGATTCAGCTTGGTATCCGGACACCGCTGCAACAAATCATGTGACCAGTGATCTGTCCAACTTGAATCTCCAAGTGGCTGATTATCACGGTGAGGAAAATCTGCGTGTTGGTGATGGAAGTGTTGTCCCTATTTCCCATTCTGGTTCAGCCTCTCTCTCTTCTCCAACTACCACTTTTCTTCTTAATAATATCTTATGCGTTCCTTCATTCCAGAAGAATCTCATTTCAGTCCGTCAATTTTGCACTGATAATAATGTATTTTTTGAATTCTTTTCTGATTCTTTTTGTGTTAAGGATTGCCATTCGGGGAAGACCATCCTCCGCGGAACCGTCAATAATGGCCTCTACTCCTTCACTCCACCGTCGCCTTCAGCTTTGATGACTGTCAACTCTATTCCCACATGGCACTCACGGCTTGGACATGCCTCACTGAAACTTGTCTGTTCTATATTGCAACAGCATGAACTGCCTTTTGATCCTTCAACAACATCTCCTTTTTGTAATGCATGTGCTAAGGCTAAATCCCATCGTCAACCAGCACTTCCAAGGCTTAAAAAATCTACTGAACCTCTGCAATTAATTTTCTCTGATTTATGGGGACCTTCCCCACATGTATCTCAAGATGGTTATCGATATTATATTAGCTTTGTTGACGACTACACTCGTTACACTTGGTTGTTTCCTTTGCAATCTAAATCTGAAGCTTTCTCTATTTTTGTTAAATTTAAAAGTCTTGTTGAACTTCAATATCAGACTTCTATCAAACAATTTCAATCGGATTGGGGGGGTGAGTTTAGGTCTTTTTCTCCGTTTCTCGCCTCTCATGGAATTTTCCATCGAATTACTTGTCCACATAATCATACTCAAAATGGAATTGTAGAGCGAAAACATCGACATATTGTCGATACTGGATTAGCTCTCCTAGCACATGCATCTATACCACTTATATTCTGGCCTCAAGCTTTCAAGCATGCAGTATATCTAATTAATATTTTACCATCAACTTCACTAAATAATCACTCACCACATTTCTTGCTTAACAATAAACATCCAGATTATAAATCATTAAGAACTTTCGGTTGTGCCTGTTGGCCTTTCATTGCTCCCTATAATTCTTCCAAGTTCAATTATCGATCAATTGAGTGTGTCTTTCTGGGTCTTAGTCCAGGACATAAAGGATATACTTGCTACCACATACCGACAGGTCGAGTCTACACATCCATTGATGTCAGGTTCAATGAGTTCTCATTTCCGTTTAAAAATTCTAAAATTCCACGATCTAGGTCTAAGCCTGATTATGTCATTCTTCCTTCTCTCCAACAATCTTCATATTCAGAGTCCACTAGACCATCAAATTCCCCTTCCATCTTAGGCCCTCCTCCAAGCCCATCATCTTTATCTTCTCCAGCTCAATCATCACCAATGCCGTCCTCTTCCATGCCTGTTACTGAGCCACCTGCTCATTCAATGGTGACAAGATCTCGGACAGGGTCTATTCGACCACGGCAATTTATGGACGGTACTATAAAGTGGCCTCCACCAAGAGCTATTTTCAGTAACAAATCTGATGTCCCCGAAACTCCTACTTCTTACAGTGTTGCTAAAAAATATTCTGAATGGCGAGATGCAATGTCAAAAGAGTTTCATGCTTTAATTGCTAACAATACTTGGTCATTGGTTCCTTCTTCTCAGGCCTCAAATGTTATAACCTGCAAATGGGATTTTCGAACAAAGCGGCTGGCTAATGGTTCAATTGAATAACGAAAAGCCCGCCTTGTCACCAAGGGATTTCTTCAACATACTGGTATTGATTTTGAGGAAACATTCAGCCTAGTGGTAAAGGCTACCACTGTCCGATTGGTTCTTGCTCTGGCTGTTTCTCATCACTGGAATATTCAGCAATTTGATGTCTAAAATGCATTCTTGCATGGACCATTACATGAAACAGTGTTCATGTCTCAATCGCCCGGCTTCACTCATCCTACTACATTCCCCTCTCACGTTTGCAGGTTACATAGGGCCATCTATGGCCTTCGTCAATCACCAAGAGCTTGGTACTCCAGATTGAGCTCGCGTTTGGTTGATCTTGGTTTTTGTATCTCTTCGGCAGATCCATCTCTTTTTATACAGTCATCAAAGACATGCACCACTTTTGTTTTGGTATATGTGGACGACCTTCTCATCACTGGTTCCTCATCCTTATATATTTCGGAACTCATCACTGCTCTACGAGTTGATTTTCCTATAACTGATCTTGGTCGTTTGCATTATTGTTTGGGTGTTGAAGCTACATTCAATTCTAGTGGTCTGCTTCTAACACAATAGAAATACATTACAGATCTTCTTATGCGAACCAACATGCATCTCGCAAAACCAGTGAAAACGCCAATGTCTACCACGGATAAATTAAGTGCATTTTCTGGTAACTTGTTTGAGAATCCTACCCTCTACAGAAGCGCCGTTGGATCATTACAATATCTCTCATTTACACGGCCTGATCTAGCTTTTGTAGTGAACAAAGTATGTCAGTTTATGCACTCCCCTCGTGTTCCACATTGGCAGGCAGTAAAACGAATTCTTCGCTACCTTAAACACACATCAACACTTGGTCTGCAATTAACACCATCTTCCAGCCTTAGTATCACTGCTTTTTCCGACGCCGATTGGGCAGGATGCCCCGATGATAGACGCTCAACCAGTGGTTATTGTGTGTTTCTTGGCAAAAATTTAATCTCTTGGTCATCCAAGAAACAACCAACAATCGCACGATCCTCCACTGAAGCAGAATTCAAGGCCGTTGCAAATTCTACAGTTGAAGTAATTTGGATTCAAAATTTGTGCCGTGACTTACGCGTAAATCTCCCTCAAGCTTCACTGATCTACTGTGACAACATGAGCACCATTTATTTGTCATCAAATCCAGTCTTTCATGCGCGTACAAAACATGTTGAAATCGACTTTCACTTTGTTCGAAATCGGGTTCTCAATAAATCCCTTTAGGTGGTATTCGTTTCAGGTCAAGATCAACTTGCAGATGTTTTGACAAAGCCACTCTCCTCAACCCGGTTCCTCAAACTGTGCACAAGTCTACGCCTGCAACATTTGCCGCTTGACTTGAGGGGGGATGTTAAGGGTATTATTGACCCTTCACCTAATGCCAGCTCAATGCCTCAGGACCACAATGCTGTTACATAAATCTGCTTCAACAACCTCTACGTCAGAATACACTATCCTGCAAATATTCTCTTTATAACAATATTTTCATTCCATTGAATATTCTTCTCAAGTTCTATATAAGGCAGCCTATTGTAATGGTTAAACAAAATGAATAAAGATTCAACCAAGTATTTCTTTATCATCATTCTAGACAAGATTTCTCATAGAAGCACTCCTGTCAATGTTGTCATCGAAGCAGAGTAGAACAAGTTTTCTATTAAGAGGGAAACAGATAGACAAGTTGAGTTACTGTAGAAAGCAAGAATCGTCAATATTTTCCTTCATATTTGGTCTATCTTTGAAACTAATGCCAACCATCTTTTTCCAGTTCATTTACTACTCAAATCATCACCGCTAAATTGTGGAGTCTAATTATTGTTGCGGTGTAGAACCATATGCTATTTTTCTCAAATTTGTCTTGTTAATAGGAGTCATCATTAGTGATTTATTATTATCATAAAAATGAGAGTAAGGTTAGAGAAGAAGAGCATGCAATTTTCTCTTAAAACTTATTTTCATCATAATAAATTATCGAAAAGTGTGTAGTCTCACATACATTTAAAAATCTTATGTATTCTTGAGTGCTTATTTTTCTTTCCGTAAATTAATTGTTCTCGATTGAATAGAATTAGGTTTTGTAATTCTCAACAACCATCGTGACACAATACTATTTCAATTGGCAATTAAACCATTCACTCACATATAAATAAATCATGGATCAAATTATATTATGCTTTTCTCTACCTTCAGGATTTACATCTAAACTCTGAATTGTAAGCACAAAGATTAGGTTAGACGAAATAATTATTGGTCCGGAACATAATGTAACCCTCATATTATACTCTCAGAAAAGCCCTGACGCATACCCAAAGTCGATATAGGTGGATAAGTTAATAATATTTAGCTGATCGATATAAACAAGCTAATATAGTTTTTTTTTATTTAAATTTAATATTTACTTTTAAGGAAATATTTTTAAATATTTTTAAAGCTTAGGTAAATCGATGATAGGGGAACATTTCACCTCACATGGATCCAATTTCCTTCTCATTTCGCTACCCCAAACCGTGTCGATTAAGCAAAAACGATCCCTACATATAGATATGTACTTTTCCACCCCACAGATCTCTGAAACGAACCACCGACAAAAATGGCTAATTCCTCTCCAGCAATTCTCCCAATTTCCAATCCCCAAACTACAACCGACGTTACAACCATTACCTCCACTCAACAATCTGCCGTCCGTTCACTGTTTTCTCAAATCTCCGGCACCATCCGATCCGGTCTCTCCAATAGCCGTCCTTGGCCGGAGCTCGTAGACCGGTCTGCTTTCTCGAAGCCTGAGTCGATCTCCGAAGCTACCCTTCGGATTCGCAAGAACTACGCGTATTTCCGGATTAATTACATCTCGATCGTTACTGTTGTGCTCGCGATCTCGTTGTTAACTAATCCTCTTTCCCTCTTCCTCCTCGCTGGCCTTCTCGCTGCCTGGCTTTTCCTCTACATTTTCCGATCTTCCTCTGATTCGCCACTCACAATCTTGGGACGCCAATTTTCCGACCGTGAGACTCTTTTGGGCTTGATCGCCTCCACCGTTGTTGTTATCTTTCTTACAAGCGTGGGTTCCGTTCTTGTTTCTGCTCTCATGGTTGGTGTCGCCATTGTTTGCTTGCACGGTGCCTTTAGGGCTCCAGAGGATCTTTTCCTTGACGAGCAGGAGCCGCAGGCCGGTGTTCCTGGCTTCCTTTCTTACTTCACCGGTGCTGCCCCTGCCGCACCACCTGTGCCTGCCAGGATCTGAGGACGGATTAATTAAAACAATGACGGTAATGATATTCATTCATAATTTTCTTTAGAGAAAAGAAGAAAATAATAATTGAAAAGGAAGGATCTCAATGAAGGTTTATGCCAAGATCTACTACTATTGTTACTGGATCTGTAAAATTCGTTTTAATATTGTGATTTTCGTAGGTGGAAAAGCATTGAACCTTCTTTTTTTTTTCTGCAAGAAACCCCTGGATACAGTGTGTGTGTGTTTAATTGAATTAATTTTGATATCAAGTTTTGATTTTTTCTTCTCTTTTTTTTTCTTCCCCAAACACAGTGATGTTGGATGTTTGTTTAATTCTTTTATTTATACGAAAGTGTTAAGGATCTGAACCTATGGTTGATTGAATTAGTGAGACTTGCTCTCAAACCTTTCCAAGTCGGTCATGTAAAGCTGGGGGGTCTGCTGCTCATTTGCTCAACTACAAAAGATTAAACCATGATTAATTGTTTCTTGATGCATATGGTTTTATGGGAATTGGGTTGATTTGATGGAAACCGAAGTATACTGCTACCTATTTAAACCAGGATAATTCTGAAGTTATAATAATGGAACCCATATGAACTCTCAGCTGATCAAGATTGCTTGGGTTGGATGGAATTTGTTACTTGAAAGAAACTAGATCTTGTACCTCATTTTACCATGTAAATGAATCTTGTGATTGTTTAGAAATCATCCCATGTTTTAGGAGATTCCTCGTACTAAGGTGCTACGAGTTAGTGAAGATTTGTAGTATCACTGAAACCCAATGTGATGCAAAGCTGAATTAACGAGTCAACTGAGTTCTCCGTGCTATGCACACATAAGTGAGCAAGTTGCTATGGCCTGGCTGATGATCAAGTTGAGCAAAATCTTGGGCGTAGCAGTCTAAATCTGCAGTGCGTGTAAGATTGCTTTGTCCCTGAACTAGAATGTTGACGAGTCTTGGTAGACGAGCATACAAGATGTGATATTAGGAAAAAGTTTTGCAATTCAGGTATCTAGACTTAAAAGAGTCGTGAGCAAGTCGCCATGGCCTGGCTGATGATTAAGTTAAAACAAAATCTTGGGCATAGGAGTCTAAATCTGCAGCGTGTTAAGATTGTCTCTTTGGCTGTCCTTGAACTAGAATGTTGACGATTCTTGGTAGACAAGCATACAAGATGGGCAAATTTGAACTGTATACCACCGGATGATGGCGGGTTACCCAACACTTTTCATTGTCCAACATTCTTGATATATTCAACCTTCATGCTATTTTCTCCAATAATATTCTCTCCCTCATCACTAAGTAAATTGTTTATACTTTAGGTGAATAGGATACATCTTTACGGAAAAGGTTGCATCGTCGTTATGCTACTGCATTATATTTGACATTTCTTTTCACTAGTCATCTGTAGAAGAAATTTGGAATTATTTGTTCTTCGTAGACTGAAAAAAAAAACAGAGAATGGCTTTAAATCGCGTATCCTTTACATACTCATCCATATAAATACAACAATAACGCAAATAAATTTTGGTGCATTGCAGATTATGGTAGGTAATTTGGTAATTATGTTCAACTTATGATGGGTAATTTGGGAAAATTTGGCTATTGGACTTGTGTGAACTGTTTTGAGTTTGGATATAAAAAAGTTGGACTTGGATTATTTTAAAAAAAAATTATTTTTAATTTTAAATAATTAGACAAAAATGTGGGGGGGGGGGGTCCCCACCTCGGGGCCCACGTGGCAATTTTTTCCTCGAAACCATACTGTCGCTTGAATAGGAACGGGCAATGGAGAGCTCAAATTGCCATCCCTAATTACAAAATACTTTTAAATACATAATATACGCGTACTTTTATGAAGTATATTGATTTTTTTAGTAAAAAAACAAACTTCATTTCAATGTAACACCTCAAATTGCAAATAACTGGCAATGGGGAGCTCAAAATGTCATCCCTAATTACAAAATACTTTTAAATACATAATCTGCGCGTACTTTTATGAAGTATATTGATTTTTTTAGTAAAAAACAAACTTCATTTCAACGTAACACCGCAAACTGCAAATGAGATGAAAAAGAAAAGAATATGCTTGTTGTACATTATTATTTACATAATCTTTTACAAATTGATGATGCGTCAAAGCGAAAGTTATGGAGACTTTTTTTATTATTATTTGATTGATGAGATTTTGATTCAATCAAATCTCGTCACATTATCTATTGATAATTGAATCTGTAAGCTATGATGTACATATAGCAACAACAAAAAAGAATGTTCATTAGCAAAAGAAGCATACGAATGAACTATTAAATACATAAGTAAAATAACAGGACCGTAATACAAACAACATTACAATGAGATATTACGGGATTAATTGGTTTTATTTCTTAAATTCTTAGGTTACTGATAAAATAACTAATTTATCAATTTTGATTTTGTTTGATAAAAAAATTATTTATTTTAATAAGTAAGTGTTGAAAGAAATGATACACCAAAAAGCATAAAGGAGAAAATTGAAGTGCAAGAAAGAAGAGTTTGAACCGTCAAAGAAGAATAACGGTCATTAAAAAGCTGTCAGGTGCCACGAGCAGGTGGAACCCTACCAGAAAATAGCCGTTCGAGCATTCCCGCGTCAAACACGGACTATTTGTCAACAAAAAAATAAATACTGTACTAAGAAAACTAGCCGTTGGAATAAAATGGAAAAAAAAACAGTGTAAACGTCTCCTTCTACTGAATACTTTGTCTTCATTTTCATTCTTCGTAAGCCCCTAGATTCTCTCCCTCTCTCTCCTTAAAAGATTTTCACATGCCCTGTTTCCAGACACACTCTCTTTCTTATCTCTTCTCTTATTTATCTCCTTTGTCTCGGTTCTTTCAATAAATTTCTGTACTAAGGTTGCAGTGTAAAGCGCAGCACCCAGAAAAAAAAGCTTGAGAGAGAGAGAAAAATATAGTTAGTTAGATAGAGAATTAGAGTTTTATACTTGTTTCTTGCTTAATCCTTGTTCTCGTTAAACAATTTGGGTTTCTTTGAAAGTTCATGGATGATCAAATTCAGTTGTTGACTCAATTGAGCAACGACCCACCAGAGATTATCCAATTTCAGCTTGAAGGAGAAGCTGATTGGAGTTGGGATTCATATAAGAAGAAAGAAAAATGGAAGCAGGATTCATGGCTAAGAACCCACAAATTCTTCTGTGTTTTTCTGCTTATGTTTTTCAGTTTTGGACTTGTTTCAGGCAAGAGATGGGATGGGGTCATGGTAACGCAAGCCGATTATCAAGCTCTCAGGGCCTTGAAACACGAATTTGTTGATTCGAGAGGGGTCTTGAGGAGCTGGAATGACAGTGGTATTGGGGCTTGTTCTGGTGGGTGGATTGGAATAAAGTGTGTTAATGGCCAGGTTATTGCTATCCAGCTCCCATGGAAGGGATTGAGTGGCCGAATCTCGGAGAAAATCAGCCAGCTTCAGGCTCTTCGCAAAATTAGCCTCCACGACAATGTTCTAGCCGGCCCTGTTCCTACCTCCATCGGGTTCCTTCCGAACCTCCGGGGAGTATATCTTTTCAATAACCGGCTTTCAGGCTCAATCCCTCCATCAATTGGTAACTGCCCACTTCTTCAGACTCTTGATGTTAGTAATAATCAACTTAATGGAATGATTCCTCCCAGTCTTGCAAATTCCACCAGGTTATATAGACTCAATCTGAGCTTCAATTCTATTTCAGGGCCTATCCCTTTAAGCCTTTCTCAGTCTCCCTCTCTTATTTTTCTTGCTCTTCAACACAATAATCTTTCAGGCTCAATTCCTAATACTTGGGGTACCAAATCAGTAAACCATTCTTATCAACTCCACTCTCTGACTCTAGATCATAACCTTCTTTCTGGGAAAATTCCAGCTTCTCTTAGCAAACTGGGGTTACTTGAAGAGATTAACCTGAGTCATAACCAGATTGATGGGGCCATACCTAATGAATTCGGTAGCCTCTCTTCTCTGGTAACCTTAAATCTTGAAAACAACCAACTTGATAACCAAATTCCAGATTCCATTGGGAAATTAAGAAATCTCTCCGTTCTGAACTTGAGCAACAACCAGTTCAAAGGCCATATTCCAGATACTATTGGGAATATCTCTGGTATCACCTTCCTCGATTTATCTGAAAACCATCTCACCGGGGAAATTCCCAATTCCCTTGTCAATCTATCAAATCTTGCTTCTTTTGACGTTTCATATAATAATCTCTCCGGTGTTGTTCCATCTGTTTTGGCGAGGAAGTTCAATTCAAGCTCTTTTATGGGTAATCTTCAGCTGTGTGGATACAGTAGCTCAACTCCATGTGCTTCTCCCCCACCGGAAAATCTTCCTTCCCCTTCAAAAGGGGCACCAAAGAATCACCATCGAAAACTGAGTACGAAGGACATAATTCTCATAGCAGCCGGAGCCCTTCTAATTGTTCTACTAATTCTATGCTGTGTATTGCTATGTTGCTTGATCAGAAAAAGAGCAGCTTCAAAAACTAAAGATGGTAAAAAGGGGCTGGCTTCCATAGGTCAAGGTGCAAAGCCAGTTCCGGGTGCAGAAAGGGAAGTTGAATCTGGCGGTGAAGCAGGAGGAAAACTAGTCCACTTTGATGGTCCATTTGTCTTTACAGCTGACGATTTATTATGTGCAACTGCAGAAATAATGGGAAAGAGCAGTTATGGGACCGCATACAAAGCAACATTGGAGGATGGTAATCAAGTTGCTGTGAAGAGGCTAAGGGAGAAGATGACAAAAGCACAGAAAGAGTTTGAAATCGAGGTTGCAGAACTTGGAAAGGTTCGACATCAGAATATCTTGGCCCTTAGAGCTTATTACATGGGACCTAAAGGAGAGAAGCTCCTCGTCTATGATTATATGTCGAATGGCAGTCTCTCCTCCTTCCTTCATGGTAAGCAATAAAACTAAGTAGAAATTTTATTTAGTTTGTGGTCGACTCTGTCTTGAATTGCATACCTAACATGACCTGATTGATTATGTTAACTATCTATGACATGCTTTTCTATGCAGCAAGAGGACCGGAAACGAGCATTCCCTGGCCAACAAGATTGACCATAGCTATTGGTATAACCAGAGGACTCTGCTACCTTCACACCGAAGAAAATATAAAACATGGGAGTCTTGCATCGAGCAATGTACAACTTGACGAGCACAACAATCCCAAAATCGCAGATTTTGGCCTATATCGACTGATGACAACTGCTGCGAACACCAACATGATTGCAACTGCAGGGACGATGGGATATTGTGCACCAGAGCTTTCGAAACTCAAGAATGCAAGCACCAAGACTGATGTCTACAGCCTTGGAGTAGTCATATTGGAGCTCTTAACAGGAAAATCACCTAGCGAGGCAACCGATGGCCTCGACCTGCCCCAATGGGTGGCATCTATTGTGAAAGAGGAGTGGACTAATGAAGTTTTTGATGTGGAGCTTATCCGGGATGAATCCAACACTGGTGATGAATTGCTAAATACATTAAAATTGGCTCTGCATTGTGTCGACCCTTCTCCATCTGCGCGGCCTGAAGCTCAGGAAGTTCTTCAGAAACTGGAGGAGATAAGGCCAGAGCTGGCAGCCAGCACAGCAGAAGGCTCCGGTGATGCTGGTGCTGGTGCGGTTGCTGGAAAAACTGAATGAAAGGGAGGATTTGCAGAGATGAAAGGAAGCAGGACAACAGATATAAGCAGACAAGAATCTTTTTATTCTAAAGTACACATACAGTTGGGATTTGTAAGCATTATTCATTCATTCACTTATTTTTTATAATGTCCGGCTTAAATAAAATCTGGTCTTTTCCGTTAGTTTAACTGTACTGTACATACACCTACAGCAGAACTCTTGTTGAATTTTGCATTTCTCAATTGAATATGTTAATATCATCTACAACTCCGTTCTATTGAACGCTGTATCCTAATAAAAACTCTACAATAATATAAGTAAAAACGTAGTCTGGAGTGAAAGAATGTTTGGAACACCGTAACTATAACAAGTTGATCAAACGCAAAAAGTTTCAGAAAACTATATTCTAAGTTGAAACTCATTAAGAATTGGAAGTGAAAAATATACAACGGCGGTTTTGATTTTGTTTGTCAATTTTGTACAAGTTGATAAATCATCAAAAGTGTCCTACTGATAAACAAAAGTCTGGGAACCATCAAGCCCTCCTTGTCTCATAAATATTCTAAGACGCGTTCTTTCAATGTACAACTTTATCATCAAACTAGGATGTATGTTGTCAGCAGCTTAATAAAAGCAATATCGCCAGTCAGCAGAGCAGCCTAGAAATCTCAGACAACAAATCTACAATAGGAAGCTGCATCAGTTTAGTCTAGGGTACATAGTTGCGAATGGTCTACCAAGTGCATGTGTTCATAGACAGGTCATTCGTCATTGCTTTTCGCTTGAACCTTAGACAAATTACTTTTTGCAGCTCAGTTGCCATCCTTTTCAACACCAAACTGAAGCTATTTCCATGGTCCACTTCTTGTGCTTAGCATAAATCAAGAGCATCCAGTGGAACAATTTGCAAGTTAGAAGAAATTCATCATTGCGCAGTGCCAGAGGTGGCTTTTCGAATATCCTCATGATGTTTGGCCACAAAATTATAACATGTCTACAGATTCAAATATTTCCATAAAAGAGAACCCAACTTTCCATTTTTCAATTAAGAATAAATTTCATTAATGTGCATAAAGGGGATGCAATTCAAATGTGTCAAAGAGAAACAAACTACACAGAATTAGACAGCATTGTCAGGAATCAGGATATTATAAGGACCACGGAGCACAGACAAAAATCTTCACATAGAATCATTCTTTTTCCATATGTTCCTAGATCAGATGCCATTTTATATCCTTTCCTTTTTTATCCTTGGGGTGAGGGGAGGAGGTAGAATCAGTTTACCAGAAAGCTCCAGCTGCTACACACAGAGTCATAAAGATAAACAGCCCATTCCACACTCCAGCTAGTCTAAACAAGGGAGAAGTTACCAGTACGAAAACTGAGGAGATCAGTCTGATGAGCTGCCGTTCATCAAAATTAGATACGGATCAAGAAATGACAAATATAACTGCTTAACTATTTCAATTGAGTTTAATCAGACATCTAGTGGAAATTAAGAGCCCCTCCTTTTGTGGGCGTTGAGAGTTCTTTGTGGAGAAATTAGGACTTGGTATGTAATACTCTTTTGTATTCTCCTTTTGTCGTCTGGTGAAGTTCTTCTCGTTTTAGCACTTGACGGTACACCAAGTACCGAACCACTTAAAACTCCTTCCATTTTTCTTTTTTAGCCTTAATTGTGTTGTGTCCTGTATAATCCATCCTATCTAATAAGCCGTTACTTCTATAGCAGATTTGCCAAATGTTCAGTATTTTCCTCAATACAAGGCAGCAGGTATTTTCCTCTGGGGTTGGGAAGTTACACAAGTTCAAAGCCAAAGCTTAAACATGATAAATATTTTTTGTAGTAGCAAAACTGGAATCTTAACTCATTCTTTACAAAAAAACTTCTACAAATTCACCACAACTTATGGAAAACTAAATCAGTTCTCTAAATGCTCAAGTTAATAGAAAAGGTACGCATGGATTAATTTATATTTTGTCTTTACACAGCCTCCTCAAGTGCAATCCAGGTTCACTTAAGTCAAAGACGTCACAATATTTAGATATGTAGCTTCATGACTCGAACTCGAGACATTTACTTGCTCTCATATCACATTAAATCGACACATATGAAAACTTAAATCGTTAAACAATGGGACATCTTCATGCCAGTTTCAATGGATGTGGTTGTACTTAATAATATAAGCATACAGAATCTCATTCCAGGCATCGGGCACTCCTGGAAGGCACCAATGTGCACAATCTGCATAACTTCTAAGATTCAACATTTGCTCTTCAGTTATAGCCACCCTTTGTTTTCTGTAGATAGATGGATGAGCATCTTTTCGATACTCTGAAAGCTGTGTTATGTTGAGTATTTGTACCTCCAAATCTCTTGATTTTAATTCCTCAATAGAACTCTCTACTATTCTCATCATCTTCTGATTTGTTTCACTTTCCAAGTGGCCTTTCTGGAATATTGGTTCTGTTTCGTTATAGCAGTTTTGATTTGCACTAGTGCCCCATTCATCACCTCTGCAAATATTAAATAACATGGCATATGATATTTGAAGCATTGACATGGGCCAAGATTGGTTTAATTTTTATCACAGAAATATAAGTGAAAAATTACAAAAATATATTATATACCTTAGGTGAGCTGGGGACATGCTAATGAAGTATAGCTGTGTCTTGCTTCTATTAACATTGATTTCCAGCCAATCTGACCATGTCTTTAGAGCCATTTCATAACTTCTTAGCATGTCTATTTCTTTGTAGATTCCGTCAGGGCTTTCAAATGATCCCCAACTGATTAATGTTACAGAATAAGCTATGTCATTTAATGCTATCACAAATTTTGGAGCAAAAGTTTCTAGTTTCATGAATTGCTTGCAAGTAGGTGTTCGGAGAATTCACTTACAGAACCTTCATGGTAGGCCTTAGCCACCAAAGATATGTGTTAAAGATGATAATATCTGCATCAGTCCAATGCCTGGCATGTTTCTCTATTGCCTGAACTCTAACAATTCGATCTGGTAAACTATGGTTCACCGGATCATCTGAGTTGGATTCAACTAGCAACGGGGACCAATAGAAATCAATGGAGACATTGTATTCCTGAACTTCGAACAATTTCACATGTTAATAACACCATTGGAGATGTGCAAGCATAAGTCCCACGTCGGCTCATAAAGCAATTGAGTAATTTCACCTAATAGATTAATCTTTTGGGGTACAACCCGAAGTCCTAAAAAATGCCTGTGCAAAATGATTAAAAGCTAATACCAAATATGAAGCAGTTGGAACTCACAATGGCCTTGAAGGTGAATAAATTGCCGATTATCTGTCTCGATTTAGATGATGAAGGAATTGATGATTCCACCAAGCAGACCAGTGAATCCCATTGATTTCTGTTCATTGAATCGCCAACAAACACAAGCCTCTTACCTCTTAACCTGTTTAACAAACTTGTGGCGTTGAACCTTTGCAACACGAATAGATTTGGATATTTCAGAGTTCGAATTCATATAGGAGCAAAAACCATAAAATTTTCATATCAGAGTGCATACCTTGGGAGGTCACACTGGTAAGGCTGCCACCTCCAGTTCTGATACTTCAAGTCCTTCCTGCCATACTTCTCGCAAGCAAACTCATTCGCCAAAAACAAGCACTTTTGCTCTTTGTACAGAGGGTAAGACTGGTTATCGAATACCCATTTTCCCCTAAACAAGTTACATTCTGATGACGAGTTATTCTTCGGTGCCTGAGCTTCTACTTCTACTTCTACCATCCACTGCTTATCTTCTGTGACTTTTATATATATGCCAGCAATGAGCAAAAGCACAATGGGAAGAGCCACAAGGGAAAGATAATTGAATTTTATTCCAGAAATAAGATTTGCATTAGCCATGTGAGTCCCTCTTTTTGCATCAGTACATGTATTCTTTGGTCTTTTGATGAGTGGAGAGTAGGTGAATTTGCATACCAAATTCTTGAGCAGTTAAGTTTGGTTGAATTATTAATGGAGTCAAACTCTGCTTAATAATTCTTGACAGTAATCTAATAATGTATTTAGTAGTTAGAAAATATGGTTTTAATAATGTCGAGTTTTATTAACCTTCATGAACAATCTATATAAAAGTATTTCCTAAAGAAAAAAAGAATATTTTAATTTCTTATAAAAAAAAAAAAAATCTTTCACTCTTGAGTTCGATGCCGCAATCAACCAAGCGTAAATTTAAAGATTCGGGATCAATTTAATTTTTTTTTATCACATTTAAATTTGAATTTCCCTCCTGTTATGTTCGTATTCGATACAATTTTCTTTTCCCATTTGTTTCTTTAGAGAACTCGTCAATTCCAACAACCTCCCATTATAATTACAAACTATATTAGGCATATGTTGTATACTAGACATCATTCGACATTGTTAAAGAAGAAATATAGTCAACATCATGCTACTTTGCAACCTTATTGTGTAGTACGTACCAAACATACCCTATTCCATGTAATATGTACAACGAACTTTATATTTGGAACAACATGTAACCATCGACCAGGTTGGTCCATAGTTAAAAATAAAGCATTTTTTTAAGTTCATTAATTATTTTTTTCAACCACTTGCATCATCTTTGGATCTGTTTCACTTCCCATGAATCCCTCTGAGTGTTGCTTCTGTTTCAGTATAGCAATTTCCTCCTTTGGATTTGCCCCAATCTTCTGCTCTGCCATTTTCTTAATTAATGTTATTATCGGTATTCAGGAGAACAAGCATTAGATTTATTGGGAATAAGAATTTGTTTGTTTTGTCAACCTCTAGTCAATAGGTGACATGCTCATGAAAAACAATTGAGATTTGGTCCGATTAACATGAATTTCCAACCAGTTGGACCATGTCCTTAGAGCCATTTCGTAGCTACGTAACATATCTATTCTTTTGTATATTCCATCGGATTTGTTGAATGATTAAGGTAGCAACAAATATACCCCGTATGAACGCGAGGTTTCAAGTGAAGGGCATTTCGGTAAAAATGAGAAGAAAAGTAAGTTTATCTACTATGTAATTTTATAGGTAACTGTTGGATTTTGTGACCCAAATTAGGTGGAATATTTTGAGAAAATAACGTGTTTTATTGGAAAAATATTATTTCCTTTTTATTTTACATGTTTTAAAATATTATTCCACGTGATTTTTTTTTTATCCTTATTCCATCTTTTTGATATTTCTAGGCCATATAATTAATAGACTCTTAATTCAATTTAGTAGATTACCAAAGTTGCTGAAAGTTATATTTTCTCTCCATTGGTTGTCATTAATAAAATATTCGGTTCCTTAGCCAATTTCTTGTTTGCCTTCTTTTAAATCTTGTTCTTGTTTATTGTGCGATCTATACTTCATATCGTGCCATATCACCTTCTCGAATTCCTAACAAGTGGTATCAGAGTTAAGGTTTCAGTAGTTCTGCAGAGCAATGATTTGATTGTTTGAGGTTTTTTGTTATCGATGACTACTATGAAGTATGATATTCCACTGTTGGATCGCAATACCAGATTTTCATTGAAGCAAGTGAAGATGAGAGCTGTATTGGCGCAGATGGATTTGAATGATACTTTGTTGGGATTTGATAGGTTACTCACAACTTGAACAATAGAGAAGAAGCAATGAAAGGATCACAAAGCACTTTCGCAGATTCATCTTCATCTATCTAACAACATTCTTTATGACGTCTTGAAGGAAAAGACAACAACTGTATTGTGGTTGAAACTTGAGCAATTGTGCATGACCAAAAGTCTGACTAGCAAATTGCATTTGAAGTAGAGGCTTTATTCTCATCGTATGGCAGAAGGCTAGTAACTGGAAGATCATTTGGCCGTGTTTAAGGAAATTATCGCTGATCTGGAGACGTTAGAGGCAAAATATGATGAAGAGAACTTGACCTTAATCCTGTTGTGCTCATTGCCTGGTTCGTTTTCTGTACAGTCGTGACAGACTCACCATTGAAAATGTGTATGATGACTTGTTCTCAAAAAAAAAAGATGAAGCGTCTGGTTGGAGCTGGTTCCAGAGATAAAGGAAGCTCTTGTGGTTAACAGTGATTCGCAAAGGGGCAAGTCGATAGTGGATATCAGCAATAGGGTCTGCTTTTACTACAAGAAAAAATGACACATCAAGAGAGTTTGCGAAAAGTTGCATGGTAAGAATAATTTAGCTGCAAATCGTAGGAGGCAATCAGATATTTCGGACGAGACCAACGTAGTTGAGGACTATTTGGGTGGAGTAGATATTTTGACTATTTTTTACGTGGAATCCAAGTTTAATGAGGAGTGGATTTTGGAAGCTTGTGCATTTCATATGAGTTACAATCGGGATTTGTTTAAATTATATGAAACAATGATACAAGGTGTCGTTGTTATGGGAAACAACGAATCATGTCGGGTAGTTGGTATTGGGAGAGTCAGATTGAAGTTTGTGGATGGAACAATAAGAACATTTGGACATGTTCGACATGTTCCAGACTTGAAGAAGAATATCATCTTGCTGAGTACCCTGGATTCGAGAGGATACATGTACTCTGGAGCAGATGGAGTCTTAAAGGTTTGAAAAGGTGTATGTGTTGTATTGGAGGGGCAGTGAAAGTCACAGTTATACTTATTGCAAGGTTGGATAGAATTGGTGAAAAGACTTCAACATATGTTTGGAATCGTGGTGGATATACAGTTTGGTACAGTACCGTTGGGAGTTGTCTCTGGGTTTATTTTGGAGGATACTACTCTGTCGAGTTTGAGAAATATGGGTAATTCCGCTTTGCCACCACAGCCTGCGATTCTATTGTATTCAACGGCTAGGGAGAAACCCATGGAGATAGGTACGGGGATGTTGATCTGTATGTGCATGTTTTTGGAGTTGTTGAAGGTGACGAGTATAGCCAGGTGCCTTCAGTTAAAGCATTTAGTGTTGATTCTACTACAGGGTGTGCTTCGACCATATTTGGTAAATTTTGAATTCTTTGTGAATTTTGGGAACCCGGTGGTTGAGTTTATTTATCCGTGTTGGATGTGGTGGAAGTGGAAGAGTATTTTTCATGTGTTGGAGAAGTTTGGTTTGGGATGAAAAGTTCAGTTTGTTCGTTGCTGTCGAACTTATTTTTCCAGATGGAGAAATTTTGAAACTTCGTTCATTGCATCGAAATTTGTGTCAAAATAAAGATTGTTGGATTTTGTAACCCAAATTAGGTGTAATATTTTGAGAAAATATTTCATTTATTTCACATGTTTTATTAAAAAAAATATTATTTTCTTTATTTCACGTGATTTTTTTTATCTTGTTTCCATCTTTGTGATATTTCTAGGCCATATAAATAATAGATCCTTTATTCAGTTTAGTAGATTGTAGAAGTTGCTGAAAATTATATTTTCTCTCTATTGGTTGTCATTAATAAAATATTTGATTTCTATGTTAATTTCTTGTTTGTTTTCTTTTAAATTTTGTTTATTGTGCGATTTATACTTCATATCGCGTTATATCACATCATTGAATTCCTAACAGTAACAACTTGGATGTTAAGTTGGTATACTTGGTTGGAATGTTGGGTTTGTTCAGCTGTTGACATCTAACGTCTATTACCAAATTTAAACATATATATTATTAAAGAAATAAATGTGTATACAAAAATTATTTAAATATTTAAATAAATTAATTTTACATGCTCTGAATAATCTCCAGTTAAAACATCATCCCTACTATTTAATGAAGATATGTAGAACCTTTGGTATAGGAAATATGCACATAAATAGTGATGGAGTAAAGAATATTGTAGAGGCGTTCTTGGCTCGACCGGGAGGAGCAAGACAAGAAGCCGGTGTGAGGATGGTTATGGTGCCCATGGGCCCATAGGCGGAGTGAGGGGAGACAACAAAAAAAAGGGAAAAAGAAAAAAAAAAGAAATCTACTTGGATTGATACAGACAAAAAAAAAAAAAAAGAAAAAAAAAGATGAAATTACACCTAACCCTGTTTTTAAAGTTTATACTTCATTAATCAGATTATAAGTTTAATTTTTCAAAAATCAGGTTATAATTTTTTATTTAATGTTTATTATAAAGTAATAAATTAATATTATAAATTAATTCATATACACACCCTATCCTATCCACCACAAACCCTAATTATTTCATTTTCTCTCCCCCATCTCTCTCTCCTCGTCGCCCCCATTTTCTCTCCCCTCTCTATCTATATCCCACTGCCGCCACCGCCTGAGGGCGCCGGAGTGTAGCCATGCGAAGTTGTGGGAGTGAAGCCGCACNTCATTTTCTCTCCCCCATCTCTCTCTCCTCGTCGCCCCCATTTTCTCTCCCCTCTCTATCTATATCCCACTGCCGCCACCGCCTGAGGGCGCCGGAGTGTAGCCATGCGAAGTTGTGGGAGTGAAGCCGCACGAAGCAGCCGAACATTACATTCGCCATCACAGGTCGCTTCGAGGGCCAAATTGCACGGCGATGTTGCTGCCGCTCTTCCTCTCCTCTCTTCTCCCTCCTCCTCTTCTCATGTTTTGCTGTGGGTGTGGTGTAAATGGAGATAGGTACGGTGGTGGTTTGTTTTGGTGGTAGTGGCAATGTGGTGGTCCGGTGGTTTTAGTGGTGTTTAAGTGATAGTGGTGGTGATGTTCACGGTTTAATGTGGCGGTAGTGGTGAAAACGATGGCTGCAATGTTTGAAACAATGATTTTGTTGTTGGGAAGTGGTGATGTTGGTGTTGGTGGGCGGTAGTGCGTTTCTATGGTGTTGGTGTTGGCGGCGGTGGTGGTGAATTTCTGTGGTGTTGGGGTTGGCAGCAGAGAAGACAGAGGTGTTGTGGGGATGGTGCATTTTTTGTGGTGTTGGTGTTGGCGGGGGAGACGACAGTGGTGTTGTGTTGGTGGGGTCACAAGTGATTTGTTGATTGTGACCAATAAATGGATTGGTGTGTGACCAATAAAGAATAAATTGTGACCAATTAATACCGTGTGAAATACCAATAAAAATAATATGTGACCTATAATTTGATATTTTGTGACCATAAAATAAGTTATGTGACTTATAAATTTCGTGATTTGTGACCGATGAACAAATTGTGACTTTTAAATTTTAATTTGTGACCGATAAATTAACTGCGACCTATAAAATTTTTGAATTGTGACCTTAAAATTTTTGAATTGTGACCAAATTCTATATATCTGTGACATTTATATATTTATTAATAAAATATATAATTAATTTATTTAATCATAAATAAGTTTTAATGAAAACCTGATTTTTGAAATTTAAAACCTATATCCTTAATTTTGAAATAGTGTTTACTAAAAACCCGATTGATGTATTGTTCCCTAAAAAAAATGCCTTAAGAATTTCATGGGCCTAGGGTACAGGCCTGGGCTAAAGCCCAGACCGGGCCCCCTCCATCTACCCCTACTACATGGGTCGAACTGTCATATCAGTCAAGTTCAGCCTTTTTGGGTTTCTGAAAGGTCCTTTATTTTATCTTTTATTTATTTATTAACTTCTAAAATATATTAAAATGGCTTTTTTTTTTTTTTTCTTTTTTTTTTTCATAATTTGATTTGATGTTAGTAGGGTTTTACCATTTGACGGACTTGTTTTATTATTCTAAGCTTTGGTTGATTTAAACAAAGAATTTGTCATTTTTTGAATTTTAATCTGGATATTGATTTATATATGCAGGTGATGAACTTGATCGGATTCGGCAACCCCAAGCCTTGACAGAATAGGTTGTGAATCTGGTGACATACCAACAAGACATGATGCGTTATGTCTTAACACGCGAATTGTTTGACAAAACTTTTGATAAAAGTTTTAATAGATTTTGATAAAAGTTGATAAAATATATATGGTATAAAAGTTTGTAAAGTTGTGAATTTCATGAAATATATGATTAAAATTGAAATTTAATTAATTGAAAAGTTAATAAAAATTTTACAAGATTTTATCAAACAAGCACTAAATTGGTAAAGAAATAATTCTAATAAAATTGCAGTCCGATTCCGATTCTAATTCTCCTATTAAATACATTAAAAAAAGAAAGAAAAAATGAATTATTTTACTAATTCTTCGATCCCAACACTAGACAAACTCTTGTGCCCCAACATTTGACAGCTTGCTTTTCTTTACTTTCTAATCTCTCAACTTGTTTAGCCCGCACATGACTTGTTACACCTATTTATAGGCTAATAATATCGCTTCCAACGTTAGAATATGTTTGGCTCCAATTTATAAACAGTTAATAAATAATCAAACCACTTTTTGTCCACACATCTCGAATGATCCACAAATACTATTCATTTATCTTCTCAATTCTATTTATTTATAATTTAAACTGTTTATAAACATTACCCAAACAAGTGTATAGTCGAGCAATTAATACAGTGTACTATGCAATTGAAGAGATTCATAATGGTTCGATTAATTTATAAATATATGGATTTCTAAATTCAAATTAATAAGGGTATTATTATTTCATGGAGTTGAATAGTTTCATAAATGATTTGATTATTGCACCAAACAATACGTACCTAAACAAGGTAATCTCTACTACTAGTCCGGACTTAGTACGTTGCTTCCAAGAATAAACGGGGTACCAACTTTGAGCCAAGAAACACAAGGCGTGACATTCTTGCAAGTTGCAACCGGTGATTAAAGCTATTAGGTCTAATGATTGTGATATATTGCAAGGGACCTACGGTCCATACTGCCATAGAGTTGAGCAATTTCCACCGCATCGATCATTGCTTCATGACTAAGTTTTAAAGGGCAAAGCTTTATTCTACATAAACCAAGATGATCAGCTTGATCTTTAGCAATAATCTCAAGAAAAAAAAAATCAGATCGGTCGAGCTTGGGGGGTGCTTTGTACGGTGATAATATCTTTTTAGAGAAAGTTGATATAATATAATTTTTTCAAGAAACAGTCAAACGGGCTCTATAACATTTACTTGGCCAAAAAACAACTTATAAATGCATGCCATCTCTTTGTCAATGCATGCACTAGAAGGAATTCCTCACACGAAGATTATACTCTCAAACTTGTGTATCAAGAAGAATTAAAAAAAGTCATCGATTCTTTAAAAGTATTTGAACCGATTTTTCTACATAGAACAGCTCGGACTGAAATCTAGGGGTCTCTTTCAAGATTCAAGAAAAATTAACAAAATGAGAAAATCGAAGGAGGCTTCTAAAAAGATTAGTGGATCCATAAATACTTGATAATTTAATTAAATTTGTTTGGTTCAACTTAGAAAGTCGTTAAAAATTTTAAATGAAAATCAACAATTATTCTAACCACACATTTGATGATACTCGAAATTTTTTAATTACGTATTCCATCAATTTTTATTAAATTTGATTTTTAACTAAACGTGAGCTAACAAAAATGAATGAGATAGCGTGGAGTTGGGAGACATTGATCATTAAAAGCCGCAATTATAGTACCCACTTGCAACAAAACCGTCCTATTATTATTCAAACTCAGTACAAACAAACAAACAAACAAATAAATGACCAACTTGCATTATTTTATTTTATTAATATATAAAAAACAAGCTGCAAGTTGGTATTTGATTTTAACAGCTAGTTGGTCTGACCAAAACTCCAAGTTGCAGTGTTAGCCCTTGATTCCCATCGCCATATTCACATTATTAGTTTTCTTTATATTGGAAATTTCTAGGTTGTACATTTTCTTTTCACTTTAGAAAAAAAATAATAATAATCTTCACAGCTACTACTTATAATTTAGCAAAATGGGTTCATATTTTCATAGAAAATAAATACTTTTTGGCAAAAAAATAAACAAGAAAATCTATCACCGTTTTAAGCCCCTATTTCCAAGTTAAAAATAGATTTTTAGTAAATTTTAATAAAAATTTCATTAATTATTGATTGATTATTTCGAATGCATGAACGATTTCACGACTTCTTGTAGTAATTTTCCCTGACACATTACTAATTCCCGGTAGGAGAATACGAACGAAATAAACTTGAAATAATATATTCATGAAATATGTAGTTAAAAATGAGTTTTAAAAATAGAGACCAAACGGATACTAAGTTTTTTCTGTGTTTAATAAACTAATACCTGATTGAACTAAAATGATATAATCTGAAGAGTTTTTGCATAGTATTTAAATTTTTCTTTCGAATATAATTTTCACCCTAATCCTTATTAATTTATGTTCGAGTTTGCAATGCTAGCATTAAAAACACATGCACTGCCAAAATTGAAGTGCGAAAAATCCAATATTTTTATCGTTCCCTGCCATTGTACGAGGATTTTTCAATGTCATAAATTAATTAAATTAATCCCATGTGTATTCCAAGCTCAGCTAGCAATTAGCAGCATTGCAGCCGCCTTAACCACTTGCACATCGAAAGGCTGGCCATTTCACTTGTAAATTATATCAAAAATTGTCTAATTGATTGATATACATCCAAAGAATGTGCTATGAGTTCAAAAAAGAAGAAAAAATTTAAAAGAAAGCTTTACTTAAGCATTGATTCTTGTTAAGCAAAGCCATTATTTTTCGAAGAACTCGGAAAAAAATAATATTCTTCCACAAAGAAAACAGAATTAAAAAAAAAAGTATGAAATTACTTGGACAAGCAATAACAATTGAACAACCTCCAAAAATGCAAATATTAATTATACATGAAAACAAAACATCAGATTTTGTGTTACATGTCACAAACAAGACTACTTGGGGATTTTTTACTGATACAGAAAATCTTGCTGAGTGGCAGATAAATCTGATATCAGTAATTTGCAATTTGCAGTTTGTACATCCAATCATAATACATGTCTATGTGTGCGCGATGATTGTGAAGTCGGGATCTTGGAAAAAAACAAGAGTCGAATAGGTTGATGAACAAGTTTGGATACAAATTAAACTGACGGGGAATTTTTTTCGACAGAAACATTTTGTCGGGATAAATTCTCAGCGATCTGTGCAAGTGACTGAAGGTTACATTTAACAATGGTGTCCACGAAAACGCCAGTTTCCTCGTTAGTGTTACCTTGAGGTATGTCAACAACGTAGGATTCCATGACGGTTGTCTTGTTGTCGCCGTCATCTGTCGCCTGGTGGAGGGTGGTGACGGAGCGGTAGTTAGCCAGGCGGTGGTCGCCACCAACGACGCTGAAGCTGATGACATGGTGTTCGTCATCGAGGATCTCAAGGCGCTCGGTGCTGTTCACAGCTGGGATGCCGGATATGACGTGGATCTCACGGAGGGTGCCGACGTCACCGTTTCCGAGGATTACGTTGCAGCGCTTGACAAAGTGCTTGTAGGCCTGCGGGTTGTCGAAGCGGCGGACGAAGGACCACACGGTTTCGACGGGAGCATTTATTTGCCGGATCACGGCGGAGCAGCACTGGTTTTGCCCTACGGCGTATGTGTGGTAGCAAGCGACATGGTCCGGGACTTGGGAGCTGCAAGGAAGTGGAGTCTGCCACTGCACGGCTGCGGTGGGACTCTGCTGGACTTGTTTATCCCATGTAGAGGCGGCGGCGGAGTCTGTGGCGGTGGTGTTCATCCTGTGAACTAAAACAGATGATTTTGGGTGATCCGAAGGCATTTTCTTCAAGGGTTTTGCTTTATATTTTTTTTTCTTGACAATCTAGAGAGAGTTATTTGAAGACGCGTAGGGGTTGTATGTATTTGTGCACATATAATCCGGCTGCTGACTGGGGAGGAGGGTTGAGTTTTCCAATTGTTGAAGGGCGGTGGATTGGATTATGAGTCTCTTCTTTCAAGTGGACAATATGATATGCAGATTCATGTGAGGGTGAACTAGTTGCTTCATGTTTATTTACTAAAAAACCCTAGTGTTTTATGATTATTAAAAATTTACAATAATGTAATTTATTTTATTTTTTTCCCCCAGAACTCTAGGTGGTTAAATTTTAGGGTTAAATTCATCAATGGCCATCCAACTTCATATTTATAGTATCACATTGATCACATACTTTAATTTTGTTTCACTATGGCCATCAAGCTTCGTACTTATTGTAATATTGGTTACCCAATTTGATTTTGTTTCATTGCGAACACCCAACTTTATATTTACTTTGAGTTAAGCCACCCTATAATTGTATTTAACACAATCAAATTAAGAGGCTAACGTAACGCTAAGTATGAAATTAGATGGTTATAGTGTAACAAAAGCAAATTGGATGATCAATGTAACGCTAAGTATGAAATTAGATGGTCATGATAAAGCAAAGTCAAATTGGGTAATCAACATAACACTAAGTATAAAGTTGTGTCGCTATTTGTGGATTTAACCCTTTAATTTTATTAATAGCAGTCGTGAAACTTAGTGTGAGTAAAAATAAAAAACTTATCTAGATATATCTAGTGAGCAATCGTCTCTTGATCACTTTCAAAATGCTACTTAAAGGAGAACATTAAATTTATAAACATACCTTATATTCGAGAAACCCCATAATTTCCTCGTAGTCGTTATGAATATTACGAAATGCATCCTCGATATAATCTTTTGACCTTCACTAGGAAAAATCTATTTTAGGATAAAAGGTTGAAAGCTTTCAATTGTCGTCAAATATGGCTTTGGGTTTCGAAATTTTTCTTTGATTTCGTATAATTATTAATTATACAATATATAATCTTCAATTTTTCTCGTCGCTTAGTGTGTTATCTATAATCGATTCTTAAAAACTTGTTGAGAATAATATGGACAAAATCGAGAAATAGTCTAATTTTAGAGAAAATCCTATGTTTGGGAAATATTTTTAGAAAATTAAAAGTTACTTTGATTATTCAATCAAATTTTAATTTGAATTTCAACTATACGTTCAAAATTATTATACATTATTATTCGCGCATTTCATGATTCCACCCTATTCCTATTAAAAAGTTACTAAAAATTACATTTTTTTTTTTTTAACATTTCGATCACCTTATGTACAAGTAAAATACTCCTCTTCCTAGGTATAAGCATTCTTGTTTCTCGAATATTCTTAGTCCATTTGCACCTTCTTATATTTGGATATTAAGTTGCATTTGCTTAAGATACAAGCTACATGTTCAATTGGAGTACAATATTTTTTATTATTTCAAAGTTTCTTTAACTTAATTTTTTTATATTATTGTTATTGTTTTCAAGTGTAAAGATATTATATTATAGTATATTTTTATTGAAATTTGAATTTGAATCTGGCAGCTAACATTCAAAATCATTTATTTTTGTTCTTGAATTATGTTCAATTTTGTGCAATTTCATGTCTCAAATGCACTTTTAGCCCATGTTTGGTTCGACTAAAAAATTGATTAAAATTGAAGTCAAAGCAAATAATTAATTTAATCACAAATTTAATGAGACTAACAACCTTTCAACCACACATTCTATCAATTTCTATCAAAATTTACTAACATTTTGATTTTAATCTAAATCAAATAGGGGCTTAATTATGACACGTTTAATAAAATGGACTGTATATAATTAATATGACAATGTCTTCATCCAATTATCATATTAAAAATTGAAAACCAACGTGGAATTTCAAAATTATTTATTAAACTCATTTGATGGTCATTATTTGGGAAAAACAATGTTTTGAGTAGCATTTTTAGAAGAATGTGTGATTAAAATGTAGGTAAAAAATTTAGATTTACATGTAGAATGTAGTTGCTGTCAAATCTCACGTAATGTTTTTAGCATTTTTAAATTATAAGTAAATTATAAAAATTCTTTTAACTTATCCTTCAATATCACTTTCAAATAAATTAATATTTAAATTTCAAAAAATTTCAAGTTCAACTTAGTGGGGTCGTCCAAGTCATTTCATATAAAGAAAAAGTTTTCTCAGCATGCTAAAATCAAGTGGCAACGTTCTTGATAATGCAAAATAAAGAAGCGAAAAGACTAAAATACCCCTGCCAGTGGACTAACCAACTTGGCTTCCTCCCTTTTTGGCCTTTAACGTGAACTCTCACCCTATTGATATAGATTTATGTCGCTATCATGGATATGCATGTTGGACCAAGTCGATTTGATTGGCTTATATTTGACTTTATTATGCCAACTTGATTTAGAATAGAATTTCAATTTTAAGTGGTTATATATTAAAATGTTAATCTTTACCATTGATGTTGATATCTACATGGTAATTTTTGCGAATGTACTTTAAGGATTGTTTGACAAATATGAATATTAAAATTTTTAGTGGACTTTGATAAATGTGAATATATGTGATTAAAAAATTGATAATAATTGTGGGTTCCATGAAATATGTAATTAAAATTAATTATTTGTTGATTATTCATTTTCAATGGTGGATTTATGAAGATATGATCATTTATCCAACTCTAACAATAGTTTTAGGGAAAATTGCAGTCACGGTATCAAACCTTTCATTTAATGTAAACTTTGTCCAAACCTTTCATTTGTACCATCCATGGTGCCAAACCTTTAAAAAACTCACACCTTGAGTTAAAATTGACAGAAACCGTTAGTTGACCAAAAATTAAAAATTTGACAATTGTTGACTAATTTTTAAAGGGCAAATTGGTAACTTTACTTTATTTTTCATATAATAAAAACTAAAATAAAACAATTAAATGAAAAAAAACCTATTATCTTCTCCACACACCCCAACCCCTCCCCCCCCCACCCCCACCCCCACCCCCACCCCCCAAAAAAAATGCCGGCACCACCACACCCACCTTCGCCGCCGTCCTTCAGCCACCAATCTTCGACGCCACCTCTACAAAAATTGAACAAAAATCACCAAAAAACTTCAATAGCTCAACAATGTCATAAAAAAGGAACAAATCATAATCTACAATTGAAAACAATTTTTGGGCATAAAACAATTTTACCTTTCGCAATGTTGAAATACCAGAAATAGTTGTCATTTTGGATTATACTCTGGTAGCTGATTTTTCTTTGATCTTCTCTCTATTGTATGTATAGGGTAAAAAGAGATTTATCTAATGGAACAAAAAAAATCTCATCATGTTTGATCTTACGCTCGTACCCTTGACGGACCTTTTTCTTTTCGGCTTCAACCAATTGTAATTTCTCAATGTTGAATTCCTACAAACAATGCAATATTTGTCCATGTCAATTGTCAATTGATTATTTGATTATATTATACAGACGAAAAAAAAACAATCGAAAAAAAACCTCCTCTGGAAAAACGGAGATCTCATTAGCTTTCTCTTTAGCTTCCTACCGATTGAATCTCACCATCTATTGTATCTGTTTCGACACATCAGTTTTGGTTTTGGATTATGTTGGGTTGGGTTGGGTTGGGTTGGGTTGGGCTGGGCTGTGTTAGGTGGGGGTGGCGTGGCTAAAAGATGGCGACGGAGGTGGGTGTGGAGGTGCCGGCATTTTGGGGGTTTGGGTTGGGTCATGGGTGGGGTGGGTTGGGGTGGGTTGGGGTGGATAATATGGTGGGTTTTTTTTTTTTTATTTAATTGTTTTATTTTAGTTTTTATTATATGAAAAATAATGTAAAGTTACTATTTTGCCTTTTAAAAATTAGTCAACAATTGATCAGATTTTTAATTTTTTGTCAACTAACGGTCAAATTAACGATTTCTATCAATTTGGACTTCGGGTGCGAGTTTTTTAAAGGTTTGGTACCGTGGGTGGTACAAATGAAAGATTTCAACAAAGTTTGTAACTAAATGAAATGTTTGATACCGTAGTTGCAATTTTCCCATAATTTTATGAAAAAGCCACTTAAGATCAGCTTATTCTGAAAATTATTATAGCAAAAAAATTACTTTAAAAAATTATCAAAACATGTTCAAAAACTAATTGATAATCTCGAGAGTAAATTTTGGATTTTCAAAAACCCTTCTAAATAGATTCTTAGAAAAATAAAGTTAAAATAGAAAACTCATTGTGAAGTTCTCATATATTATTTAAACCTTTTCAAAAAAAAGTTAAATTTATATGTATTGTTGAATTGGTGAATAATCACACTTTGTATTAAAACTTTTAAATGCTTATCGAATGACCTAGCAAATATCTAAACCAAATAAACTAAGGCACGATTATATACATATTTTTTCAATAGTGGTTTTTTGAGGATATGATGGTTTACTTGACTCTAAAAACAGCTTTACGAAGAAGTCATTTTAGATCAACTTATTCTGAAAACTCTTATAACCAAATAAAGTATTTTTAAAATCATCTAAACATGTTCAAAAGCAAATTCATAATCTCGAAAGTAGCTTTTGACTCAAAAACCCTACTAAATGGATCTTTAGAAAGACAAAGTTAAAATAAAAAAACTCATTATGAACCAAGGCACGATTATATACATATTTTTTTAATAGTCAATAGGGTTGATAATTCTATATATATAGCAATAAATAATACCGAGTTAGGTTGGTGACATAGTTCATAGGTGCACTTTTAGGTTAATAAATATAATCGACTTATTTTTATATTTGAAATTAATGAAGTAGAGTTCTTGGTTAATTAAACTTGCAAACAAATAAATTGAAGTCCTAAGACATTAATTCAATAAGTCAACCTTTAATCTTGTATCACTATCACCGACAGAAATATATTGTCCGTCTTGAGCACGCGGCCGGGATGCCCATAAGGGTTGAATGTAGATTTCAAAAGATTTAGCCCTCAATTTTTTCAAAAATTATTATTTTTTTTTTTTTGAAATTCATATTCAATCGCATCTAAAAACCCTATTTTAAAACACACTTTTCTCCAGAAAATGGGGTCAAACAGGAGCTTACTTTGTTAAAAAGTAATTCAATTTATCAAAATACAACGACGACAATAATAATAATAATAATAATAATAATAATAATAATAATAATAATAATAAATTGTATATAATGAAATGATTTGTAACTTAAAAAATAAGTATGAAGTCGTATTCATTTATATACGCATAGTTTTACTTAGCCTCTGTTTGGTTTGGTAAATTTTAATAAACTTGATGAAATGTATAATCTAAAAGTTGATAAAAGATGTGAATTTCTTAAAATGTGATTGAGAATGAGTTTGAAGAAAAAAAATAAATTTTAAAAATTAGGGCCAAACATGGACTAAATTCATCACCATTACACATTTAGTTTTATATATGCACTTTCACGAACAAAAAGAGTTGCATTCGAAAAGACATTCAAAACAAGTTAAGTGCCATATGACAGTTTTTTAAAAGTTAAAATCTGCTTTTCAACATATTTCAATAATTTCTGGAAGTACTTTATTTTATTAGAAAAGGAAGTTGACATATGATAGCTTTCTCAAAAAACTTTTTTGCAAAAAGTAAAAAATCCGTCAAACAAACCTTAAATATTTGTAAATCAGGGATGATATAAATATAATTTTTTTGTGATGTCCGTTGTTGACCTATTCAAAATGTCTTCGAATTATGGGATTTAGATACCAAGAAGTTTCTTGTGAGTTGCATTAACTTGACCTATCGTAGAATGTGAACTAATAAATGTAACCATTCATTATTAGAACGTGTATACAACTTCTTACATGTAGCATGGGACCTAGTCTTGACCCCAATATTTTGAAACAAAGTTGATTTGCTATATAGCATATTCCGCAAAGTTTACTTTTTGATAAAGTTTTATTTTAAAGTATATTTGAGTAAATTGTATATTTTTACTTATAACTGAAAATGAGTTGGTTATTATAACATGAATCAAAATACTAACGTATTTTCAATTTTGTTAAGTGAAACTAAGACTGGACATATTAATCGAAATCAAACCTCGAAAAATAAATTAGGAATTGAAATCGAGAATCGATTGAGTTTGGTTCTATTTTTGATTCTTGAACCAGAACCGTGGGTACTCGAGTGGAACCAATTATTTTTGTACTTTTTTATATACAATTTATAAGTGGGTGAAAAAAATATAAAATCTAAAAGTTCTAATTTGATAGTAATTAGTCTAAAACTTTAGACTCTAACACTAGGAAATCAAATTTGGCCCTTACTTTTTTTTTTCTCTCGCCTCACATTAGATTATTGTATTTCAGAGTTTAGCACATGTTAATATTTGCAATATGGGCTTTTTATGAATCAAACAAGCTAGATTATAGTCTAAATTGATGAATCAACGTTCATTTTTCACAAATTGACCTTTTTTACTTTCTTGCATTGTTCACAAATTTAAGTGATCTTTTAAATTTTTTTAATAAAACTGGGCAATTGAACTTGATATATTTATAACTTAGGTTGTGGTGTACTTTTTTTGTTATCTTGAGTTCATGATTCTCTTTTGAAATATTTTTTCCTATTTTTATTCAAACAAAGTGAGTTCAATATGTGAACTGTAATTTCTTGACACTATATAATTATAAATCTAATTAGTATTTTTTAAATAAATTCGTTGTTAAGAGTAGAAGAGTTTAAGCATTGTTCATAATTAAATTATATGCTCTAGCATGCGTCACTTAAGGATCGAATAAGATTTATTAAAAAATAATAATAATTTCTTTTCAAATTATAATTTAATTTTTTGATGTTTTAATTTTTTTTCCTCTTTTCGTAATTTTTAGTCTCCACTATTTTGCTTCTTGAAAACTTCTTAGTTTAATTTTTTTTCCTTTCACAAATATTGTCAGTAGTAGCGTGTAAAGTATATGTAATGAAAGTGTTTATATCAAAATGATTACTAAACCAATGTTTGAGCCACATTTTCTTCTTAAGAATGCATTTTGAAATAATAAATTAATGGAGAATATGTGATTGAAAAATAAGGGAAAGTTTTAAGTTTACATTTAATATTATTTTATTGAAAAATATGTGGTTAAAAAGAAGAGAAAGGAAAATGTATTTTAAAAATAATGGGGATCAAATAATGTCTAAATATATAACAAAATATGTTATGGTTATAACCGAATCCGAACTAGAATCCAAATTGTTCCATTATCGAAATACCCAAATTATAATTGATGGTTCCGGGTATCGAAATACCTGGACCGATCCACGGAATGTCCAAACCTAAGTGAAACAATTATTTACTTTACGACTTATTTACATATCAAGGAACTTGAATTGGTTAAAACGTGCCAATGATTATTATACTTTCTACAAGTTTATCATTGACTTTTACTAAACTATAAAGTGTGTTTAATTAGCCACTGAACTTAACGGAACGTTACATTGTCCATCACACAATTTGTCACTTCATTGTCAAAGTTAAAAAATAGACGAAATTAATGACATTGACAACTAATATTCACATGTAGCACTTCTAACTATTAGATTTCATCGTGTTACAAAATTTCAGTGATTATAAACATTGTTGAAAGACAATATGAAAAGTGACAATGGAATATTAATCCAGTACTTCTTATTTATTCAAATTGAGAAACTAGTTAATGCAAAATAAAGAATCTTAAGATCTTTACAGATTCAATTAACAATTCAAATATTGAATTGCACCATGATCAATTCAAATTAACAATCTTGACTTGAGTTTGAGAGAATCGATAATCTCGATATGGGTTGTTAAAAGAAATAATGAGCAAAAAAAAAAAAAAACAATGAAAATGATTTCAAAGTGAAAATGGAACTATTGTTATGTGTTAACTCAAGTACTGAAAAGTAAAAAATTAATGATATCAATAAAAAAAAGGATAATTTGCAAACATATAATAGACGTCAAAACGTTATTGATATCTCCTTTAAAGGAATTAATTTGAACACATAAGATAAACTATAGGGAGAATTGCAACCACCATCCCAAATTTTTCATTTTTTCACGTACTTTATTCAAACATTTAATTTGTACCATCCATATTTCCAAACCTTTGAAATATTCGCAACACAAGGGCAAAATAGATAATTTTCATCTATATTCCGTTAGTTGACCAAGAAAATTAAATTTGATCACTTTTAAATTATTTTGAAGGGCAAAATAGTAACTTTGTATTTTCACATAAAAACTAATTAAGGGTGTGTTTGAACCACAATATTTTGGAAAAATGTATTCTGGAATAGTAGATTGATGGAGAATTTGTGGCTGAAAAAGAAGGAAAAGTTATTGATGTGATGGAAAATATTATTTTATTGAAAAATGTGTTGTTTAAAATAAGTAGAAGAATGAGAATGAGAATTTTAATATGTACCAAACAGGGGCAGTATTCGGGAATAGTAGATTGATGGAGAATTTGTGGTTAAAAAATAAGGAAAAGTTATTGATGTGATGAAAAATATTATTTTATTGAAGAATGTGTGGTTGAAAATGAGTAGAAGAATGATAATGAAAAATTTAATGTGTACCAAACAAAGCCTAAATAAAAAATTTAAAAAAATAAGAAAAAGAATAAAATTTCATCATCTTCATCCCTCACCTCTAACCCCACGCACCCCACTCTCTCTCTCTCTCTCTCACACACACGGTAATTCTTTAGCTAGAATAGTACTTTCTAGCTTCTAAGATGGTATAGGTCGAGAGTAGGCCAGTCAACAGATTGGATTTTGATCCGAATTCAAAGAAATTAATAGGAGATGGATTTAGAGTATCAATTCGATAATCCGATCAAGATCCGAATCCGATAATCCATTAACTAATTGATCAAATATGGATATAGGTCAATATGATCCGATAACAACCCGATTCGATTTGTTATAAATATTGAGCTGATTAAATAAATGGAAAAATAAAGAAATTTAGAATAAAAAAAGTCATCAAATTCAAAATATAAAAAAAATGAGAAAGTCAATACATGTGTGCAATATTTTAAAAATCGTAATGCGTGACGATGTGTGGATGTTTCGAGTTAGGCGAGTCTAGACAAAGTCTAAGCGTAAAAAAGTAAAAAATATTTTCTTATTTTAATATTATATTAAATTTTTAACCAATCTAAAAATTATTTAGTTATATATACAAATCATAGTACCAAATGAAATTTTATGAGTTTAACAAAATAAATATATTCGATAAATAAGATATAGTATGATAGTGCTAATATTTGGAGAGTTTTAAATTTTTATTAATTAGTAAAAGATAGGAAAAATGATTAATTTAATAAAATATAAAATAACTATTTATATAGTAGTATAATACACTACAGTCAAGCCAATGTACAATATAATATAGTCAAATCAAATGTATAATGTACTACAACAAAACCAAATATATTCTTATCACACATCAAAAGTCTATAACAAAATGCTCGTAGATGTCTTATATAAATAAGTGAGCAATAAATAAGTAATCAATTTTTTGTACATTTCAATCCGATTGGCTAAAAGTTAAAAAAATTTGATAAATTTATAATTATTAAACATGTTTAAGAATTGAAAAAACTGAGAGAGAGAGAGAGAGAGAGAGAGAGAGAGAGAAGAGAGAGAGAGAAGAGAAGAGAGAGAGAGTTAATTTAAGCATTGATTTTATTTTCCTAATATCTTTAATTTCGGATCGAATATCCGATAATATAGAAAATCGGATATGGATTTAAAAATTAAATATTTGTTGTATTATCAGATCAGATTGGATATAGGCATATCCGGCCCATATTCGATTCATTTACAGCTCTAGTCGGGAGAGTAACCTTACCCACACCTAATCTGTCTGTTTCGTCACCGGGTTTTCACACAAAACTCCCACAATCAAGAATGCCACCACCTTTGCTGCTGATGGTGTCTCACAATCCCTATCATCATCCTGACCAGAAGAAGTTTCAAGGGAGCAATATCTAGCAAAACAAAAAAAAGGATCTTCAAAATTTCAATTTTACTTTAAGTTGTCTTTTAAAGATAATTTTAAAAGTTAATTTAATCAATGGTAACTGAAATTTGCAATAGGTAAGTAATTGCTCATTGAAATTTAAAAAGTTACTCCCTATTCACTGAACTTTGTTATAAGTTACTACTTTCTTATTGAAATTTAAAAGATTACTCATTATCCCACCCAAATTTAAACATAGTCGCTCATTAATCACTCATATCATTTTCATCAGTGTTACTTATAATAAAGTTAAGTGACTAACGAGTAGCTTTATTCAAATTTAGATGAACATCAAGTAAACTTTTGAATTTCTTAAGTAGCAACTTATAATAAAGTTCAGTGAACAACGAATAACTTTTTAAAGATCGGTTAGCTAGTCTTAACATATAACAAAGTTCAGTGACCATTGATTGAATTATCTCCAATTTTACCCTCACCTTGTCCAATTTTGAAGAGAATTCTTTGTCTTGTCTCTTGAGGAACGATGGTAGGCTAAGAATTACTATTTGCCTGAGTTGTTGTTGAGGTGATAAAGATTATTTGCACTAATTGTTGATGAGGTGATGAAGGTTTTTGGGTTGGGACAGCCATTAGTCATGGAATGATCAGTAGGAGTTTGTTAGGATGTTTACAAGAAGACATATATGCCAGTGGTAATACGTAATGGATATAGAAAGGATGGTCGATGATGGCGTGATTGGCATCTGCGGCTGCGGCAAGTGGGTAGGGGATGTGTTTCCCATTTTTGGTTTAGGGCGTAGGTGGGTGTAGATGGGATGGGATGGGATGGGAAGAAAATGATATATTTTTTAATTTTTTTTAATTATTTTACCCTTTTTTGATTTGGTCAAAATATATTTTCTTAAATAATTAACTGTCAAATCCATACATTTGTTCATGTGCTGCAATAAAATGAAATGTTTGAGGTGGTAGGTGGCTCAAACTAAAGGTTTGGGTAAAGTCCATGAAAAAAGAAAAAGGTATGGGACCGTGTCTGCAATTCTCTCTAAAATATAATGATTTAGTACAAGTACTGGATTAAATATCACATTGGTCACTATACTTTTTAAAATATTTTTCATTGACCACCCTTTGAAAACATTTATGACTAGATATTGAACTTTTGTAACATGACTAAAACTAACAATAAAAGGTGAGATTATAAGTTATCTAAGTCATACATTCCGTCTAATTTTTCAATAATAGATGGAGTGACGAATAGTGTAACGTTTAGTAAGTTCAATGGCTAATCAAATACGTTTTAAAATTCAATGACTAGTTAGAGACATTTTAAAGTTTAGTGATCAATAATAAACATTATGAAAAAGGGTAATTAGCACAAAACGTCCCTACGTTTGACACTTCTTGCGGAAAACGTCCATACATTTCATTTTTTTGCATTTTCGCCCT